>PTEX01000104.1:306013-440832 GCA_003342815.1 Eudromia elegans
GCGGGACGCGGCGACGGCGATGGGCTCCGCGCGGGCCGTGCCCGCCGCCCCTGGGGCTGCCCGGCCGCGCTCCTGAGCCGCGGGGCAGCGCCAGCGGCCGCCCGGCTCCTTCCCTGCGGCCGCCTGCTGCCCCTTCCTCCATGTCGCCCCTGCCACGCCGAGGCCCGTTCGCCACCGCCTTCCCGCCCTGCTCCTCCTCGGGGCCGCCCGCCCGCCCCGCAGCCCCGCGGCGAGAGGCCGCCGGCCCGGCCGTCCTCGGGGCGCCGCTGCTATCGGCGCCGCCCGGCTGAGGAGCGGGGCCGCGGAGGCCGCCGCGCCCGCCGCGAGGATGAAGGTGGAAGCGGGAGACAACTCCATGATCAACCTGTCGGTGCAGCAAGTGCTGAGCCTGTGGGCGCACGGCACCGTCCTGCGGCACCTCACCGGTAACGGGGCGGCGGCTCGGTGCGGGGTGGGGGCTGCGCGTGTGTGCGGTCGCGCGCGTAGCGGCGGCGGGTGCGCGCGGCCGCGGGGCGCGCGCCGTGCGGGGAGCGCGGCCGCTTGTGTGGGGCTGCCCCCCGCGTACGCGCGTGGAGAGGGTGGCGGTACGGGGTGTGTGTGAGGGGGTGGTGGAAAAGCGTGTGCCAGCAGAGCGTTGCGTGAGAATGTGTAGGTGCCTGGTGAGGCTGGAGTGTGCGGGGAGCGGGGGGAGTGTCTTCGTGAATATGCATTCATTGGCACGCGAGAGAAAGTCGTGAAAAACAGACGAGATGCGTGTGAGAAGCGGGGACTTTAACTGCCGTTTGTATCCTCAGTGTGCTCCTGAACCCTAAGGGCTGTAGGTGTCAAGGGGGTGGCTGGTGTTCCTGGCGAACGTACCTTGAAGAGTTGGGGATTCCTATGGAGTGAGCTATGCTGGAGAAGCGCTGTGAATCGAGGCTGCAAAAGGGGACAGCAGAGTCCCCTGCCTAGCAGAGGAAGCTCTGACTAGCTTTGGCAGGAATAGGTTTCCCAGTGCTCCATGTCTCGTGATGGAAAAACGATGTGGACTTGCAGAGCCATGTGAGAGTATTTCGAGGGGTGTGTGGTGCAGACTGTGTCTATTGTCTATTGGTTGCTTGTTCTGCTCAGGTTTACACAAAATCAGAAGTTTCWAGCCCTGGTCTAGAAAGGACATTACTGGAGGTGTTACTGGGTGGAGAGGTTACTCCCTTTCACTGTGCATAGCATTATACTAGATAGTGATGGCATTTTAATAGAAAATATTAAAAGGATATATGTTTCTGAGATACATGAAAAAATACTATGTCATCTACTTGCTTGTGTATATTAATGTTAAAAGGTTGAAGTATCAAAGGTGGAAGAAATAGGATGGAAACAGACAAGCTAAAGTTGAAGATGTAGGAAATACAGATTGTGTTAGGTTKTATTTTAGCACATCTTGTTCATTTAAATTCTAGGAGACTTTAATATTTTAAAAAAAGTGGACAGTTCACTTTTTTAAAAAAAATAATCAGTGAAACTTTTCATGTATGTCTGATTAAATTTTGGAGCACTAGCCTGGCTCACTTTCTAAATAATTATCTTGTTTGCTTCTGTAAAAATGCAGCGTGTACCCCTAAAGGAAAAGACTAACAATGAATTTAGCTTTTTGAGATGAGCATTATCCGTAAAGTGTTTCTTTCTTAGAGCATTATGCGGAATAGGCATTTCTATGTGATTCAATGTTAAGCATTAAGTAAGGAAAACAGTGTATTTCCTGCTAGTTTTGCAATATAATGAAGAGTTGCACAAGACTTTTAATGCTGGAGTGGCTATGTGTTTTTATTTTTCACTTTAAAGAATAGGAGAAGTAATTATCCATTGTAATGTTGGAGAGCAGGTTTGTGTCGATGCCCTATATTTTCTGAATCACTACTTGAATGTATGTTGTCCTTAGGGGAATGTATGTTGTCCTTAGGGGAATGTATGTTGTCCTTAGGGGAAATGGCCAAAAATTGAGGCGCCAAAAGTTCCACAGGAACTTGAGGAAGAATTTCTTAACAGTGAGGGTGACAGAGCACTGGAACAGGCTGCCCAGAGAGGTGGTGGAGTCTCCTTCTCTGGAGATCTTCAAAACCCGCCTGGACATCACCCTGTGCCACATGCTCTAGGGGACCCTGCGTGTGCAGGGGGGTTGGACTAGATGACCTCTACAGGTCCCTTCCAACCCTAGCCATTCTATGATTCTTACGGCCATAAGTACTTACCAAGTGTAAATTTCTACTCAAAGACTGAAAATTCAGATTCTGCATTGTAAGTGAAAAGATGTTTGAGTTAATCATCTTGTGAGATGCAAAAGGAAATGAATTAAGTAATATATATAAAATATAAGAAACTATTTCACAGTATTGGTTAAAAAYATTCCTAAAATTTAAATATTCTGTGAATGCCCTTTGAGACTACCTTGTATTTATTGGTGGACTTAATTATATTTTGGACTTAAACTTGCCAAGTAAATAATAATAAAAAAATTTTTGAACAATGAGGATTTTCTTTGCAAAAATAATACAATTTGATCAACAAACTCATATCCTTCTTAAAAATACTTTTTTTTTCTCCCCAAACTTTTCAGTGGGGAAGTGATTGGAGTTCCATGTGAAACAAATAATTGTTTTGAGTCTTAATGGTTAAATTTCTGATCTTCATGAAAAAACAAGACATTATTTACTGCCATAAACTTGATTTGGGTTCCAAATCCCTCCGCAAAATTTAAAAAAAAAAAAAAAGTATTTTTTTTTTTTTTTTTTTTTTTTTTTTTTTTTTTTTTTTTTTTTTTTTTTTTTTCTAGTCTCACGTGGCATTTCAGGAAATTTAATTCTTGCCATGTGCATGTTCCACCCTGTGACAGCTGAGACTTCCAGCACTGTTCTTTCTAGCTGAACCTAGGAAGTGACTGGGAGGGAGAGGGGCATTACTGGAGAACATAGAGGTGGGGATCAAGTAAACAGGGAAGAGCAGGCTCTTATATTACCCCTTTTTATCTCCTCCAACAAATCTCTACAGCGGCCCTTTCAATATAGACTGCTTGTGTGTTCATGTTAAATGAAGTTTTAGGGGAGCAAGTCTGATAATCGCCAAATCTAAACCAAAAATACATCTCAATTTGAGTTTAGAGGCTAGGTCCATATTAGTAAAGTTCATAGTATTTTTACTCTTTACATAACTGCTCTAGATCTTTGTGTATATCTACTTATTGCATGTTATGAATATTTAAGTTTTTCATGTGGATGAGTTCACATTAATCACTTGATAGGGGGTGAAGGGAGGGAGTTGAGGACTGTCATCTTCTGTGTCCTTAAGACATAGTGCAGTCCTTAAGAGAAGGAGGAAAAACCAAGCAAGAACCTGTGTTGTACTGTCTGACTTGTGCAATTAAGTTGTCCTCTCGCCCTCTGATGTCCTATGGTGATGAATGTGAGATTCTATTTTTAAGTATATGTAAACATTTAAAATATTTTTGATTTAAAAGTGGGCTTCTGAATTTGATGAAGGAGAATCTATAAGAGATTATGGGAATCACACAGAAGATGCTGCATGTTTGTTTTATTTTTTTCCTGAGGTCTGTCATGCAATTATTTGTTTCCCCAATTGTCTAGGCTGTGCCTTTGTCCCTTGTCATGCAATTTAAGGAGACTAGTATGTAATCTGATTCAAATGCCCTCCATTAAGTGCTTCTTTTYTAGTTAACACAGCAGAAATGTTAGCGTCTCTAGACAGCAGATTATTTGACTGTATAATCCTGACAAGTTCCAAGGCATCAGCTAATGCAATAATTAAGAAAAGAATCCAGTGATGATAAAAATAATATAATGTGTAAAGAGCCAAGTGTGTAGGCATTTCTTTATCTGAGTATAGGAACTCAAATTCACAAATCTACTGAAATATCATTACATAATTTCTTACATTTCAACTCATATTGCCATGTTGACTGTAATGTATATCTTTAGATTCACAGCAGAGATCGTTTTAATTCTRTAGTTAGTGGTGGTAGGCTGACTACGTAGACTGGAATCTCAAGAGAGATCGTACTTGGTTTGTGAGTAATCGTTCAGTTTTGGATTATGAAAACTTCCTGAGAGACAGAGAAAGGAAATAATGTTGCAAGTGAAGGGCTAGGCAAGTACTGCATTGTTACTGTAACTGAATGGCAGCAGGACAGTGTGTTCAGATATATGTATTTRTAACTGTTGTAAATATTAATATTTACACAGTTGCTGTATTGACTCTGTGTTTATTTACCTGAGATAAAACTGTTAATGTAGTACAACTTAAAATTGTTACAGGTTGAAATTGAAAAACAAGTGATATGAATGTTATTCTAAACTTTAACATCCTGTAAGAATTATGTATTAAATGAAAAACAAATCTGAACCTGAACATGGAGGTTGTGTATGCCTCCAGAATGATATGTTTAAATAATTAACAAAGTACTCCATCTGGGAAAATAAGGTATGAATTGCTAAATGTTTGAGCTAAGCAATTATTCTAGAGGTAAAATCCCCACCAAATAAAGCAGGTGGAAAGGAACATAAACTGGAGATGAAATTTAAAATGGTAGTTAAGTGATTAGGATTTAAACAGACTTAAAAATGGATCTTGATTATCCTTATTAGAACAGCTGTGGCTTCTATGCAATAGATTGTGTACCACTGTCCTTATAAGCTAATAAGTACCTGAACTTTCTCTGGTTCCTAGTCCATGTATTCCTTTGGAAACTACTGACATCTGGCATGAATGAGTTGCATTTTTTCTACTTAAAGTAATTTGAATATGTTACAAGTAAAGTTTGAAAACTTTTAAAGGATAAAACAAAGAGGCAGGAAGTTTCTTTAGTAGTTTGTTTGTAGTATTCCTGTTTCTTTAGGGTAGCTCTGAAAAGAACTGACTAAATAAACTGAGGCTAAGTTTGTGTTTGGAACTCTTATCCAAGTATAGCTAAATCAATGTTATTGTACCAGCAAAATATTCCTCATGTGCAGCTCATAGCATCAGTAGACCAAGATAATTAGTGTAACTACACAAATACTGAGKTTTTTTTTTTGATAGAAATTTTGATAGAATGCTCTTTTTATCTGGGATGTAAATAATGGTAATGTAGCTAAGTTTATGATCGCTTCAATCTCACTTTGTCAAGATTACAGGTATTAAAAAATTATTTTTGAGTAAGCAGGACCTTGACCCTTGCTGGCCTTAAGTCCACATCCTGCTGCTCTACTGTTTGTTGGCATCTTTGAGAATTATCCCCAATATGTGCTTTGCTTAAGTATTACTCCAGCACACTTTTTCTTAAGGCCATCTCTCTTCATACTTCTGGAATTGGATGATGCTGAATTTTATAGAACTTGAAAATCCTTCACTCAGAAATGCCCACACGTGAAGTTCTCTGCTCTCAATCTTCCAGGATAAGGGGAGCAGGAATCTTTCTGCAAGTAGTTTAAAATGGTGTCTGCACCTCTTGCCATCTCTATCCAGACTGACGATTTATTCAGTTGTGTTCAGCACTAGGCTTACTCATGAGCAGAGAGAAATAAGTGTGCGTGTGGAATTACCAAGCATAAAAAAAGGATAGATAAAAGWGGGTAAGGAAAGTAAAAGAGGGAATGGGAGATCCTGGAGAGGGATTTTTGTCCTGTTTCAGCACCTTGGAATGAAGCAGTGTTTTGATAAAGTGGATGATACATTAAAAAAAAAAATCTAAAGAAAATATTTGAATTGAAATGAATTACTAGTAAGTATGTAGTCTCTTGCCAAATATATAGTCTGTAGCTGAAAGAGTGTAAAACACTGAAATAAGTAGTTCATATGATTCTATGAATTACAGAGCTGTATATTAATATGACAAAGATGACTGTGATGGAAGGCTTGTAATTTAAGATAATTTTGTAGTATTGTTTAAGTTTTATGGAAAATATGTTGCTGTTTTCTATTGTTAAGGCCCTTGATGGAAAAAGCGAAACTCAAAGTAGAAAAGTAGAAAGGTGTGATTTAATGCAATGGTTGGAAACCTGTGTGTGATTGAATTTCCCATGTCTGTAACGTTAGATTTTAAAAAGCTATTGTCATGTCAAGCTTTTGAGGCTTCGGTGTATTTGTTTGGTATTGTGATTATTCCCTTTTTCCATTTTGCATCAAAGTATAAATCCTATGTGATTTTCTAATTTTTTTTTTTTTGTTCTAAATCACACTGATTTGAAATGCTATGAAGCTGCATCTTTAAAACCTGTATGCACGAAGTCAAGCTATTAATTGTGGCTTCCATAGTGCACTTTTTTGTAGAACTTCTGTATTTAACAACCTAGATATTAAAAAGTAAGACTTTCATACCTGAGTATAAAACACTAAGTAACCTTATTGGGTGAACATCCCACTGTCTTGATTGAATCTTCTCTCACAATCTATTCCTTTCTTATAGCAACCATTTGAAAGAGAAAAGCCCAATAATCAATCCTTTTGATGCGAAGGAGATGATAGAATAATTCTAACACGACAAAATGACTGTATTTTGCTTCCTGTTCTTGGAAGCTTTTTTTTATCTTGCTTCTGAAAACTAGTTCTTGTTGTAGCAGATCAAAATGTTTCATGTGTATGTAAATAGGAGAGGTAAAAGGGACCCTCCTAGACTGCTTCTCATTCTCTCAAGTAACCTTATAGATGAAAAGCTTTTCAGCTACTTCTATTCAACAAGCTTGGATGTGTAAATTTATGCAGAGGGGAAAGGAGATGGGCGTCTGTGAGATGCATTCTTGGTTTCTGTGTTCAAATGAATTTTTGTAATTTTTGTTTTTCCATGTTTTCTACATGGTGACGTGAAGTACAGTCCTCATGATGATTCTCATCATCAGTGTGGCCAAAGGAGTTCGGATTTTGGAACTTGTCGAGTCTGCTGACTGCTCAGTGTGCAAAAACTGTTAGGAGGCTGCAGGAGTGGTTCTGCTCTGAAATTGTCCATGAAGATAGTAGGCAAGATGGATACACATTATTTCTGTAAGAAGGTTTTGTGTGTGAGAGAGGCTTTCTGTTTTATACAGAACAACTGCTTGGTGCTCTTGTTGTTATTGCAGTAGCTTCTAAGAGCGATGAGGCATCTGGTAGAGCATGTCTGCAGTCCTTATACTCTTGAAGCCAAATTTGGGGCCAARGGGGGAGGAATGGAGCCACCTTCAATAGATGTGTCCATATACCCAAGCATGGAAAGAGAAGTTAGTCTTACACAGTGCATATGTTCACCACCCACCTTCCTTCCCTCTCTCCTTAGAGATTTTTTTTTTTGTTGCTGTTTTGGTATTTAGAGGAAATTGTAAATCCTATGACACAATTTGCCTTTTATGTCTCTGTGAAGGGGGAAAGATAGGTCTACTCTTAAAGTGCTACGAAATTGAAAGCTTAAACTTCTTTTTCTTTTCTATTAATTACGTGAATATACATATCATGAATGTTTGAGTCTAGCATCCATATGATCCAGGACTGAAGTTCTTTTTTTCTTAGCATCTTCTCACATTATATTGGTTGATCTGCTATGTGTAACTGTTACTGCTTCTAATGGGTTCATATTTCTGCTCAAATGACTGCTATGTRTTATGCTATAATAATATAAAATCACCTGATAAAAAAACTCATGCAGTACGATACTTTGTGCTTCTTTTGGAGATGAGGAGGAAGCAACTACTGCAGAAACTCTGCATGTATGAGAGTTTCATGGATTGTGTGAATCGAGAAAATGCAGCCCAATCTCCTGAATCTTATGATAATACTTAACAATCATTGCTATAGTTGTTTAAATCCACTCACTTTATTTTTTTCTTTCACAATAATAACTATGTCAGAGAAACACAAGTTTGTACTCCATATATTTTTACGTATTTTATTGTGCAGCAGTTTGTACTTTAAGATACTGTGTCACTGTTTTAAAGAAACTGTTCTTTGACTTAATTCAGGTGTGTTCTTACAAAAGCTGTGCAAGAAACTTTTTTTGATTATAACAATTTGTTTCTTTAATGATAGACATCTTAATGGAGAAAGTGTATTGAGCATGTTACTTTTAAGACTGAAAACAGTTGCTTTGACTTTAGTTGTATGCAGTATTTCGGAATCTTATATTTTATGGTTAACTCTTTAGAAATACTAATCCTTTATTTGACTGCTTTTTTTCAGAGATGTGGTACTGGGTTTTCCTGTGGGCTCTCTTCTCCTCTCTCTTTGTCCATGGTGCTGTGGGAGTGTTAATGTTTGTGATGCTGCAGAGGCATAGGCAAGGGAGGCTGATCTCTGTCATTATGGTCAGCATTGGATTTCTGGGTTCTGTAACTGGAGCAATGATAACCAGTAAGTCATTTATTCTTTTAATAGATGTAAAATAAATGATTTAACTAGCAAATAAGTTTTCTGGTCATTTGGTACTTTTTTATACTTAAAAAAAAAAAAGCCTTAGTTGTGTAGTAGTCCTGAAAAATGCCAACTGAGTTGCTCTTACTAATGTGTAGATAAAACTACTACAGAACTGTCAGAGGAGCAGAGAAATTCTGCTATTCTGTCAGTTTGGTAACTTGCAGCTATTCCTAGGTTGTATAGTCAATAATTATTAACTTTSGGGGATCTGTAAGAGCAGTCCTGCCCTACTGTCCTTGCTACAGATATTTTGCTACAGGTTTGTGATCAAAACCCCTCCTCAGGGCACCTGAACTGCATCTGGATAGGATGTTACTCTCTTAAAAGAAGTGAAGATACAAACTACATGGCACTTTTCAGCAAAGAAATATAGTGACTTTTAATTATTCATGAAAGAATTATGACTACCCATGCTAGTCAGCAAGAGAATAGAACAAATAGTTATGCTTAGCTTGTGGGCTTGAAGGAACTTATCTGTCTTGTGTGGCCATAACAGCATCTATTTGTTTATTTGGGGTGGAGGAGAAAGCAAGGAAAGCAATTAGGCTGATAAATTTAGGCCATGCTGTTGTCTTAGGCACAGTGTTCTGTGGCAGTTGTGTGTTAAAGTTTCTCATGATGATGCTAGTCTATAGCATATCACTTGAGGTAGTGTGTTTTGGTTTTTGGGTTTTTTTTTTTTTTTTTCCTTGACACTGTATCCACAGATGAGATGATGCTTTTTTTTTTTTTTTTTTTGGTAAAACAGCATAATAAATTAAGATAAATTAATATGAGGTCCATAGAGCTCTAGCTAAATCTATAGTCATCATTAACACCATGCAGAAGTATGAAATATTTTAATAGTAGTAAACTAAATGCAGAAACACTAAGCCCACCAAATGTAGTCTGCAAATGATATTGCCAAACACATTTTGAAGGAAATGCTACTCAGTTGTTTCCACCTACAGATATGATATYGATGCTGCTCTGCACGTTTCCAAATAAATTGTTACTTGTGTTTATGCTGGGATATATGTCAGTTTAAGATGAGTAAGTAACTTTATTCAGCCTTTGGCTTTATGCCATTAGCCATAGTCACTTTGATCTGATTTATAAATGGGCTGCAGTAGTTTTTCCAATTAGGCAGGAGCACTCTGAGTTTTCTGCTGGAAAGAAAGAAATAGTGAATATTGCTCTCATAGTAAAGAAACTTGCACTTTATTGCCCAAGAAATGCTGTTAAGGACTGCTCAGTGTTAAAACCAATGTATTCAGTAGGACTGATAATAATTAAATGGTGGTGTCCACCCAAAGGTTTTCAATGTTGTTAACAAAATAGCCCTCTTAAAGTACAATACATCTTTTATTTGAAAAAAAGGAACTGTAGAGCTAGAGACCATGTGAAAGCCTTTAACTCCAGGCAAACCTTGCTGCCTTTCATTCCCATCTTTGTTTAAACTGCCCAGAAGATGGGAATAGTGTGCCATTGTCTTCAGGAAAAGCATGGAGGACAGATTACTAGTTGTTGCTGCTGAAAGGCTTCCTGTCAGCTGGTGTTCAAGGTAAATTTAAAGGCGAAATTTTATAAAATGCTTCCTTGTAATAAATAGAATAAATGTTAACGTAAGGTTTTCCTGAAAAGGATATTTCTGTTGCACTTCATTTCTATCATTTTACTACTGTTTAGTTGCATAAAAATCTGCTCCTGTTTCCAGCATGTGTTATGTATGGGTCAAGTTCCTTACATTCCCTGTTGCCCTGATACTGGATTGGCTTATGATTAGTGAGGAAGTGGCTCTGTTAGATGAAAAAATATTCAGAAATAGTCACATCTAAGTAGAAGATTCACCACTTGTCAAATGAAAGTACTTTGTTTCTTTTATCTATTCATAAAAGGAGGAGCAACCCAGTTGTGCTTTATGATATTCAATTTTACAGGTCAAAACATTTAACAGATAAGCAGTGCTGTTTCTGTGTAAATAATGCGCAGTTTATGTGAGAGTGTGTTTAGACCACAGACATATTCACAGAGCATCACAACTTGGGTAACTGATTATTTTCTACTCCAACTTTTTTTTTTTTTTTTTTTTTTTTTTTCTTCTGTTCAACCCTAGGTTGTTTCAAACTGAAAGAAATTCCATGAGGAGCTTTTGAAGACAAATTACAGTGATGAAATATTGAAGAAAAGATTTCTTAATAGCTATTGTGATGCAAGTTGAAGTATTTAATCTTTTCAATGTGCCCAGTCCAGTGCTTAACAAATTGGAAATAGCAAACTGGCTTCATTTTCCATTTGTATTTCCAATCCTCTGCATCATTTATGTACAGTTGAATGAATGCAATATAGCTTATTAAATAATGCAGGTTTCATTTTACAGATGATAGATCTTTCAAACTTTCTGGACTACTGGGATCTTTTTATCAGCATGTAGAAAACCAAGAAAATCCTTTATTCTTGGACATTGAGAACTCATACAGCTTACTGGCTTAAATAAAAACAAAAATAAATAAATAAATAAAACTGTAGACTACTAGTTAAATAGCCATGGCTTTAGTCAGGAAATGAGCAAGAATAGAGCAAGAATAGATAAATGGTAGACTGTTTGCATTATAGGTTGTTTTGTGCACTATTATTTCACAAATATTAACAAAAATAATTATTAAACTACTAAATTTTGATGTTGTTATCAATATTTTCTAGAATATTTTCTTAAGAAGTCAAAAGCATCTATTAGTTATTGGGAGACCAGAAATTGACATTATTTATTAAATYTGGACAATTTGTACTTAGCAAAATAAATTTAAGACCAGTACTGGACCATGCCTAAAGAATCTGTGTTTTTGACAGAATATTGTCAGCTAATAAATGAAAAAAGCCTATGCAGAGTAGCTTAGTAAAATAATATCAAGCCAACTGTCTGATGGRCTTTTCTAACAAAATATACGTGTTTGAAAAAACTTTTACACTCATAAGCTTATCAATAGGTATGTGAATACTGTATTAGCCATAATAATAACTGAATTCCTATCTTCCAAAAAGTGCTTGTTASAGTGATTTTTTTTTTTAATGTCCGATTATATTCAGATATGGATTGTATTTACAGAAAATTTGTTGTGACTTGATATATTTCTTTTTTTAGCAGTCGTCTTTATGATCACTTTAATGGAGTAATCACATTAGGGATTGTGGAAAAAGCACAAAATTTCCAATTTTATAGCTTTTGCCACTTTTTTTTTGTTTTGTTTTSAGTTTTCTTTTGAACCTGAAAAAGCCTCTGTGATCTTTACAAATGTTTAATTGCAGTTAAARTGCATCTGAGAAGTTGCATGCTGAAAGTATGTAGTTATTTTTTGGATTTTTGAAAAAAAAATCCTTAATTCTGAAATAAAGGACATAGAGTACAGTGTTTTCTTTAGACAAGATAAGTAAGCCCTGTCCAGACTCTTTTATATTATAATATTTATTTTTTTTTTATATATTATAAAGTATGAAAATGGAAAAAAGCTCAATTTTAAGGGAATTTTCCAGAGGTCATTAGAATAAGATTTTTACCCATAGAAACTGTAGTGAACAAGACTGTATTTCTTTCTCCAGGGAACAGTCCCGTAAAAGGCTCAGAAATCATTTAAATGAAAAGTGTTGCTCATCATTAGCATGTCTTTTTTATTTTTATTTTTTTGTCCTGATTTGATGTGAAACAACGGTCTCTTGCTCAGAGACATCACAGCTCTCCATTTGCTCTGTGAGGTTTTTTCTCCAAAGAGGGTTGGTGAATGAAGACTGTGAAAGACAGTAGGAGAGAGTTGGTGGCAACTGGCGCTGTTTTCGATGCACTTTTTGTTTCAGGCTTATCTTAGCCTTTTCAGATTAAATGGAAACTTGCTCAGAATTGTACAAAAACTTGGTCTCAGTTCTTCAATGTACTACAATTAGATATTTAAGGATATTGATTAGATATTGTCTCTCATGCACCCTTGTGGATAATGAAAGAATTTGGAAAATTTCTTGAGGGTTTTCTTTTTGCTATCTTTTCAAACTAGCATAAGACAGAAAAAAAGTCTACGAGGAAACTGCATTTTTTAAACCAATCTGGTGTTTTAAAAATGTCTCTTGCTTGAAATTAGTCTGATTCAGTTGGGAAAATCAACCCCAGAGTCCTTTCATAAAAGGTCTTAAAAATAAAGACAAGCAAGGCTAAATTCTGTAATGCTGTGAGGTAATACAATAGTTTGCAATTGTCTAATAAGTATGTAAAGTATGTAAGTATGTAAAGTATGTAAGTATGTAAAAAGTTGTTCATATACTTCAGATTTGCTTTTAATAATGATTTGATCCCCTTCCCTCTACCTACTGTGATTTCTAGGTGCTGCGGTAGCTGGGATTTACAGAGTAGCAGGGAAGAATATGGCTCCCTTGGAAGCTCTTGTCTTTGGTGTTGGACAGACAGTGCTGACATTAATTATCTCATTTTCGAGAATTCTTGCAACACTTTGAGACTCCTGTGATAATTTTCACCTGATTTAAAGAAGTCTTTAATCTGAGAAGAAGCTTCCTGTAAAGTGGATTCATCAGCTTGTGAACTGGATTAATGTACAAGGAAGGAAGGATGTGGAGCGTGTACTGCACATCTAGAGGTTCAGTCGAATGAACAGACTGTCCTCTAGTGCCTGGACTGCTGTACTTCTATGCCCTGCGCCTCGTATGCCTCGGTCACAGGCAGGGTGCCGTTCATGGATGTGRGGCTGAGAGAGTGCCTTGACAGGTGCCAGTCGTGAGAGTGCTCGGGAAGCATGTCGTTATGTTAGCAATGCTGTTGCAGAACAAAGAGGCAGCYTGGAAGAATTTGCCAAATGTGAAAGTTAAGAATGAACCATTGGTCATGTGAGCTTTTGAAATTGTATTATTACATGAATGCTGTGAACATAAACTCAGCATGAATTCAGGTAAACCAGCCAGCTGGTTGTTTATTAGCAGAATCTCTTTGAATATTCTGTTCTTACTCAGTATTAGAAACAACTACTTGTTCTCTTCTGAAAGGTAGATAGGTGTATTGGTGGGGTTGGAGACCTACAGCTTTAGCGACACTGATGAGTATCATCTGGAGAATGTTTGACTTGCAGCAGTCAACTCACAGCACAACATCTTGTCTGCATATTAAACCTGAGGTGTTCAAACATCACTAGTTTGAGATAGGGATAAGGGATACAAAGTACAATCTATTGTATATGCACAAACAAATCTTAAATTGATACTTTTCTTGTAAATATTTTGTCTTAAACACAGGTGKTCAGCAGCCTTCTGAAGGCCTGTTTGTTGCAAATAAGCTTCCTATATTTAAGTACTGATAAGACTTCTTAATCCCTATATGTGTATGTATATATATATACACATACTTTAAAGAACAAATAAATATAACATGGTCTTAAAGAGGATACACGTAGCAGGAGAATGGGAAGGGATAAATATTTGATACACCTGTATTCTATTGAACAGAATTGGTAAGTTTGTTTAATAAAATACCTTATTTCAAAAGTTTGGAAGTGGGACACTATACTGTATTTACTTCCTTGTTTCTCAACACTTTATATCATTGGAATGGTTATATATATGGAATTTTCCAACACTTTCAGTAGAGTGTATGTGTATTTTTTCTAGTTTAAAAGGAGCAGTAGTGTTGTGCATGTGAACTGTCTTAAATGTGAAATGTTTTGGAGTCAACAGAATTTTTTAAAATCTAATTTATGAAATGCAGAATTAAAAAGGGCACAAAGTTCTGTGTGAGGAATGAGGAGACCAAATTCAGCAGCAGGCTATAATATGCAGTCAGGAAGAGTAAATAATGCAGAGGTGTTGCTGAAATGATGACAAAATTATTTTCAGAACTGCTGAAGTCAGTGCTATCTGCTGCACAGCTAAAACAGATGCAGTTAACATGTAGCTTATAGTCCAACCGTATTAAGTGTTTCAGAGTATTATAGTGAATTAATCTGTCTGCCTTTATTTTCCTCCATATAAACCTTCATAAGAGCAAAAGCTTCTAGTATTAATTTTGTTCTTTTAAAATATTTAAGACTTTTGTTTGGTAAAGGTAGAGAGTTATAGGCTTTGCAGAACAAGGTATAAGTAAATTTATAAACCTTTTCAGTGCTAAATATTTTGTCTTAACTACTTCTAGAATGTGGCTAAATACACCATATATATGTATTCTGTTCTTTTGAATTACTTCAAAAATTTATTTTTTATACTTCATTTTTTCTTTCTGCTGAAAGATTTTGGCATAGCAGTTGTTGCACTTTGGCAGACAATAAAATTAATGAATCTGTAAATGGCAACTTAAATTTCTCCCCATTATCTTAAACATCTGAAACCATTTTTTCTCATAAATTAAGTCAAATGTCAATAATAAAATAATTGAAGAAAATTCTCCTAATGTGCCTTGTTGTATTTATATTTAGGGGAGAAAACTTAAATGCTGCCTCTAAGTCCTTGTTTTGTTTTTGCTGTTACTGATGAATTTGATTACCTGATATAATGTGTTACTAAACAGACATTAAAGCATTTCTGTTTCCAGCCTGGAAATGCTGTCTAAATAAATAAATCACTTTTCCTGAAGCACTGTATGCAGTAATTTAGATTTTCTTGACTTTACCTCACACTTAAACTTCTTCCTAGTTTCCAAACTCWCTTGATTATGTTGTTTTGCCAGCACTGTTCAACAGCTTGCTATCTTTCACTGACTTAATAAATCTATAACAAACTGTGGCCAACTTCAAAAATTTATATGGCAGAATTCCATCGAWGAACTACGTTCTTTATGTTAATTGCAGTGCCAATGAAACATTTACCATTGTTACTTGCCGCCTTTGACAAGGAGGAAGTCTTGGCAGTTTGGCAGTTTGGTTTTTTTTAATAATTTCTATGGCATAGATCATTGTATATTCACTTTTGAAACATTGTGTTGKGTGTCTAGATGTCTCTGCTTTATATGGTATTGTTATTGTTCAGCAGCAGTGAAAAGGCACATAATACAATGTATAAGTGGCTTAACAGAGGGTGATACGTTTTTGGATGGAATACTGTTTCTAAATGTTTGTTGAGAGACACATGAGGATGWATAGTTTGTCTGCAGAATATTCCATGATAATGACATTAACCRATGACATAGCTCAAGTAAAGAGAGGAGATGCAAATAAGTGGCCTTATATCCATGAACCATTGAATTATCATTCCACACCTTCACGAACAACTTTGTTAAACATACAATGCTGTATGTAGTCTATAAAGTGTATGCATATAACTGTGGGTGCACTTTTATTTAAGCTTGTRTGTAGGTGATGTTTGGGAGGTGTATTTTAGACCTAATAGATACTCTGAATTCAGATAACTTGCCCAGGAAAAATGAAGYTGTTTAAAAAAGTCCTTTTTCTTCCTGGTAGGCTTTAAAAATGTCATCTTTGTGAATGTCAGTAGCAGAACAGTACTGTGGACAACACTGTGCTGTGGAGGTACCCAAGCAGGGTCTTCTGAGGCTGTCTTGGATAGCCTCCCTCTGCATTATTGTGCTCCGCACATCCCACTTTGTTCAGAATTAACTTCCAAAAGCACAGAGAACAAATCAACACGACTTATCAACAACCTATCAACACAATCTTTGGAGGAGCAGAGAATACTGAATATACTATATAACGCAAAGAAGCTCCTGCTGCTTTATTAGAAACTGTTGTAATTGGATATAAGTGTTCCATACACTTACTGTCACCGCTGTACTGAATACGGACAATCTCCCCAACTATTTGTTGTTTTGTGAGTAATTCCATAGTTATAGAACTAATCCATGTACCATGATGAATGGTGTAATTTGAGGTTTGGTCTTTGCAATTTCTTAAAGAAAACGGTAATTTAACCAGTTTTAAACATTCAACATGGACCAAAGATGATAGTTTTGATTTTTTTTTGGTGTAATGGAGCTTTCTATTTTTGATGTGCATTGTGTTTTTATGTTTTTATAACTCTAAAGGAAATAGTGTTCCTCCCTTTGCACTGTACACTGATATTTATTTTATATCTATTTGAATTGTGTTGTGTGTGAATGTTGACATATATAGTACTTTTTGATAAGAAGCTGTGATGGAGTCAAAAGACATTCCATAAAACTATTGCTTAGGCTGGGTAAAGGTAAGCAATTTTGTCCAATTCAGGAGTTGCTGAATTTGAACAGCTTTGAATTTGACTTCTAAATAAATTATTTTTAGTAAATTATTGTTAAAAACGCCTTTTTCATTAATATCTTTGCAGCAATAGGAACTGCTTTATGTGATGTTAAATAGGCAAGCTAAATAATTCAATTTTCTCTTTTCCTTTCTTCTATACTTAACGCCYTCTCCTATTTTAGCAGTTGAAAAAAGCAGCACATTGGTTTATATCAGATCCTGATGCTTTGTGAAAGTGGTAGAACGTGAGACTTGCTCTCAGTTCTTCCGTGAAGCCACTATAATTGACAGTTTTTCACATCAGCCTGTCAATTGCTACGCATACGGTCTTTGTATGAATTGCACCTATCCTGGTTAAAATGAGTGATGAGACACTTAAAGTAAATCTTGGCTTATTTTCAAATTCAGTTTCTTGTAATTTAGTACATTATCTAGAGGAAACATGTGAAGTCCAATTGACTTACAAAAGAGTTGTTTTTTGTTTCAGTTTAAATAGATCTGACAATCCAGCTATATCAAAATCAGTTTTCTTTACAAATAATGATTTATCTGTGTGTTATAAGGCTGATGTATATAGTTCTAGTGTCTGCACAAGAATCAACTAAGTCATTTTATGTGACAGCTTTTTATCTTCTGGCTTACAAGTTCCTCTTGCCAAACTAAATATTTATAGGCGCACAAGGAAGTGCAAGCTACATGTCTGTGCTATATTTAAATTGAAAATTGCGATGTTACTAGCACACAATACCTATATTTAAAAAAAAAAAAAAGCAAGAACATAATACSTTTATTTAAAGTGTAACTGCAGTTTAACACATAATAGCATCAGCATACTGGCGGAATAATTTTGAATGATGYTTATTTTTAAACCTTTGTATTGGGACCAGCATAAAGTAAAAAGGCTGTTCAGATTCTCAGCTGTTGCTTCAGGTGTTCTTTGTGAACAGGTGAATTTAGCACAGATGAAAAATTCTACTGAATAAGGGTGAAAATTGTTGTTCTCAATGTATGTTCAATGGGAAAACTAGTCTGTACTTGGGTGGCAAAAAATCTTCAACCAGGTGTTCTGTGTRTATACTTACCTGCACATCCTTTGGTGAGATGAAAAATTGGAATAGAAAGTAGACTCTGACCTGAATATTTACTGTCCTCTCCCACCTTGCATATGAGTGAGATAGTGGCCCAACTGTACATTTACCACACTAGTGCCCAGGATTTTGCTTGGAGTCAGTTTGTGCATTAAATTAAAAYGTAATTACAGATATCTCAAAAATCTGCAAAGGTGCAGTAATTCTTAAGATATTCTCCTAGTATAGCAGATCTGAAAGTTTCCAGTGATCTGAAGAAGGAATATTTTTCTTTCAGGAGTGGTTTTTTTTTCTTTTTCTCTCCACTTCTGATTGCTTACCTTGCAGTTATTGAATGCTTTAAAAAGCTACCGCATGGGTTTTAAGGTGCTTTGTCAGTGGTTAAAGGAAATGCATAGTCTTTTTGTACTTCTGCTGTGACTTGAAGAAGCTCTAAAGCAGAATAGAGGAACTATTTTCAGTAAAAGGGATAAACGATAATTAACTTATGTAGGTGACATCCCTTTTGGTTTGAGATTGCTTTTAATAATTAATGCAGATATTATTTGCCACCGTTTAACCTGTTTTCACTGGTATATTTAATCATCTAAAAGCTTATTTTAATTTACTGCATTTTTTTTCTTTGAAATTGTCATTACACAGAATTTAAGTGGCTTTTACAGAGACAGTGAAGTTATAAAGTCTCTTACTTTGACTAATAAGTAAACTTTTGATTGTGATAATATAGAGTAATATAGAATAACCCCACACACTSTTTTTCATTTGGGATATCTTTCCATAAATATATTGTTTTATGGATAGAACACATTCTGCAAGTTTATTTTGTATTTTACAAATAAATGATCATCTTTACACTAGACGGAGTTACACAAGCTGAGGATCAGACCTAGGCCCTGTTAGGAAGTTCAAAGTTAGCAAGAGCAGTGRTGGAGAGGAGTAGTGAAACATCTGGTTGGCTTACATTTTGGGTAGGACTGCATTGCAGTCTGTGAAAAAGTATTCGTTTGGAGTCATGGATGTACTGCATGTTCAGGTAGTAGTATTCCAGTGAGTAACACTTCAGCTGTAAATATTGTATACTATGATAATTTTTTAATTTTATGCAACTTTTTTATTTCCCTGTTTGTGTATAATTATGTATGTAATATTTGACAATTTTGTAGTTAACTTTGGCATTTTAACTGGAGTAATGATCTAAATGTATACTTCTGGACCATTCAGCTCTTCTGATTCTGTTTTCATTGATTGCTTTTAAATTCTTCCAAAAGCAGCAATAACAGTTGGACAATTACTTAAACACTTCTCCACAGTTTCTGTTCCAGTCCTTTAGTGTGGATGCACAGTGGAACATTTKTGGAATTGTAGGACTCCAAGAGCATTTAAATAGTTTTTATCCTTTTTCTGGTAGCAGGAAATATTTGTAATGACCTATATATAAACTTACCTATATATAAAACTTACAAAAGAAAGACAATTTCTCGTGTTCACCTATTGGAATTTTCTGTTAAAATGTTAATACAGTTTTTTTTTTTTTGTAGTTTGCATGCACTTAAGTTGTCATAAACCTAAGCATTGATCTCTGTACAGAATATTCTAAAAGCAAGTTTTACACGCTGTGAACCTGGTTTAAATAAACAAATGTACACAAAATAAAGCTAAAATTAATATTTGACTTGTGATGCACATTCTTCTAGACTGTAACGTGGTGTTCCTATAGGTATCTGTCTTCTGCATTATAATTCATATAATCACATAATTTCATATGTKATTTTAACATCTCTGGATGGTCTTTCTGGTAGTTTCCTAAATGGAAGTGCCTTTTTTTTTGTGGTTATCGTAAGCATTTTTATTTATGCTTACAGCTACATATCCATAGCTTATTTTCTGCTATGACATCATTTTCTAAAACCAGATTGACTTCTGTAGTTCCCATTGGAGTAAGTCAACTCTCAGTTGGATGCTGTTTGGAAAATAATTTGCTGATTTGGCTTGATGTAAATGTGTTTGCTTTACTGTTTTTTGCTAAAGTGACTTGCTAAAATTTATAATGGAGATAGATAATAATTATTCCTGCTCTTGTCACCTGTGTTTGGTGCTCAAGGAAATTCTATTCACTATGAGTGTATTAGCAACTAGCKTTTGGGGATGTCAGTTTGACAAATGAGCGAATACAGACTTTGGATTATGTTTTTAAATGAAAGATTCAGGTCAATCAATTCATCTGTGAATATTAATCAGTAAACTTCAATCTCTTTAGCACAGATTGAAAGCAGTGGCTATAAGTTGCATCACAACACATAGTTTTTCTTGAGTAGCTTTGAAAACTCTGCGGAGTATGAAAGAGTTTCTGTATCTACCCTAGCACATTTGCAGGCTGAAATTGCTTTCAAAATGAAAGCTTATTTCAAGTGGTAGAGGTAGAAGGAAGGAAATAAGATTCCAAATCCCTGTCTAGTGACTATAAATTCTGGATGGACTTGTGTAAGSTACAGTACCTAACTATGCCAAAGTRTAGGCTTTCCTGCCAACTGCCAGTGTAACAAGATGCATTCCTGTGTACTCCGCTGGTGCAGAAGAGCTGGGGATCTTTGGGATCAGGGTGCGACCCAGGGATATCCAAGAGCCGCAGCGATTCCTCGACAGCTCTGGGAGCACCTTGCGCTGTGATGGAAATGTCTGTCTGCGCCAGGAATGCGGGGAGAAGAGGAGCACCAGAGATGTCTCAGGTGAGTTACCCCTCCCAAACTGGGGCCCTCTTGTTAGGARGAACAGTAGTCCAGGGCAATTCCAAGTATGGTAAAGCAGCTTGTTCAAAACCAATTCAGGCTCTTCTTCCTTCTGAAAAACTAAATGCATTTATTTTGACAAGTGGCTTTTGTGTTTGGGTTTTTTTTTCCTTTTTCCTTTTATATCTTATTTTTTTTCCTTGCTTTCTGGAAGATTTGGCTTTATGGGGATCCTGTTAAGCTATTATGCCATGTCTTGCATTACAGAGAGGCATTTAGATCAGATTCAATTTGACACAAGATATTTTTTTCCCCCAATACTAGAGCAATGGATTATCCTGACAAAACTAACCTGGACTAAACTTTAGGTATTAAAAAAAGCATATATTTGAATGTCTCTTATTTGCTATGAGTGATTCCTGCACTTTTTTTTTATTTCTTTCCTTCAAAACAGTATGAGTTATTTAAAATATTATTATTAGCTSTGTATTTTGGAGGTAGAGCCTATTTGACTGTAGATAGATATTTAAGTTGCTCGGAGAGCATAAAGACCTGATTTTTTTTAAATGTTTCTTGTACCCCAAGGAACTGGGGCTTGTGTCTGCACAGTTRTGCAATGTGTTTGTCAGATACTAGGGTAATGCTGGTAATTAACATTCCCAGAAATGATAGGTATGTGTTTAAACTGTTAAAAACTAGCAATGTACYGCTGTGTAAAAGCAGCTTAAGATCAGTAGAAAAACAACCGGAGTAATCAGCTATCTCTGCATCTTTTTTTGTGCTTAATATGAGCATTTCAACACAGCTCTTATTTCCCACAGCTCCTGGCTATTAGCTGAACATCACTTCCACATAGCTGTTGCATTTTGCTTTAGAGCCATTGCAGTACATGGGAGTGTTTTAAAAAAAAAAAAAAACAAACAAAAAAAAAACAAACAAAAAAACACAAAAAAAAAAAAAAAAAAAAAAACAAAAAAAACCCCCACTCTTTCTTCACTGCTTTATCAGTTGGGAATATCAAAGCATAGAGCCCATTTGCTATGCCTCTTTAGCATGAGGGGTGCTTCCCCAATCTCAGAGGGTTTTATTCTGCTTTTTTAGGGTATCACCTGTTCAGTGCAAGAAATTTTGTGTAATTTTGAGTAGCCCCAAATAATTAATCTAAAATCTGTTGAGATTCTAATAATATATAACTTTTTACTTGCCTAGATTGGTAGTTTAGGAAATTTAAGAATTCTGCGGGATTTTCTAAAGTCTGTGTTTATATAATATGTTTATATAATATGTCACTTCATGTTTATATCAGTCACAAAATGATGGAGCTGTGYGTGCTACTTGGCTCTTTGATCTACAGAGTTTAATCTGTTTGAATTTACCATGGACAACTGCTTTACTAAATCAATCTCCTACAAATCTAAGGAACGGTGTGGCTGKTTTTTTTATTTTGTTTTGGCTTCATTTTATATTTTTTAAAACTTTGACAGTGAAAACTACTAATGTTGAGTATGTTACAAACCCAGATCATATGCTCTAAATTATTTCTTAATTCTCAAGGAAGAKATAATCCTTATACTGGAGAATTATTACAGTAAGAATTGAGTGACTTATTTCTATGGGTCAATGATTTGTCTGTGAGCTAAGCACAGAAAGCTTAAGCTCTGCCACTAGGTGGTGGTCTTGGCCTGCGCATAACTTTTCTTCTGTCTCTTCCTTTCCTTCCCCTTCTGAGCTGCTAGCTAAGATCCAGAGCAATAATCCTCACTTCCAATTTTGTTTTAATGCTGTCTTCGTATACACCCTACAKAGGTTAAAAATATACATAGATATTAAATAAGTTAAATATTAAACTACTCTATACATGGCTTGCATAAGTACTGGATTTTATAAAAGAATAGAGTGTTGTTTCTGGAAACCAGGACAGAAATTTTTGTCCAGTGACATGTAGTAWGGCAAGATTTAAAGAGAGAGAAGACTGAGAGAAGCTGAAACAAAAGGGAATCTCTCTTTTAGACATTGAGGCTCTCTGTCATAACACGTTCTTCCTGTGCTTCCAGCTGTAATTCTGTTCTTTTTAAGACTACTGACAAACTGCATATTTTCCCATATTTTAATACTTTTTTTTTTTTCATTTGCTAATGCAAGTCAGAACTCAATCTGGTTTCAAGATCACTTTTGCTTAGTGCAGTGCTACTACATTAAAATTTGCTGTTATTTTCTAGCATGTTTCAGTGGGTGTTAGCTTTCTAAGAGTTTGAGCAGGTTCGTCTGCTTCTAAATACAACATATCTGTGAGCTAATCTCAAATTCCAGTTTTTGTTTTGTGTACATGTTGCTAGCTGCTTTGTTGCACAAGAAAATACTGTGAACAGTAAGAAGTCTAGAAAATAATAAATATAATTAAGTTTCAACAAGTGACAGTTCTCATCCCTTTCTTTTACAGTGCAGCTTTCCCTTCATGCACTTTGATTTTGATTTAATGAATGCTCTTCTTGAGACTTATCCCACATTTGATCAGAATCAGATCTTGTAACTTGGTGTCTACCAGAGTAACTGCTGTACCACAGATTTCTTCATGCTTTTTTTCTCTTTGGCTTTGGAATATAGAAGTAGAATAAACTTTTCAGTTTGTTCTATTAAAGAAGAAAATAACTTTCCTTCAATTTTATCTTACTTCTCTGTCTTTCCCTAGATAGCAAAAATGATTGTGTGTGTTTCTATAATGTTAAATAGATTTTTATGTGGATTGGAGAGTTGTACATCTCATTCACAGAGAGGGAGGCCTCTGAAACTTTTAAGATCTCGGAAATGAGAAAATTTTGAGAAACTTTAAGATTTCAGACATGAGATACTTAAAGCGGAAACACTTCAGTACCAAGACTTTTAATCTTTGCAAAGTACTAGCTATGTTTATCAAGTGTGACAATCAGAATAATTTATTTGAAAGCCACCACCCATGTCTTGTCGGGTCAGTCCAAAGATGATCAGTCTTCTAAGCAGACCAATCAAAACATTTAAGTTTCAAAGTCAACGAAGAGAAAAATACACTAATTCTGATTGGACCTCATTTCCTACAGGAAAGATTCCAAATCCTTATGTAGTGAACTGTAAATCCACTTACAAGTGCAGTAGCATACGAAATAAAAATGGCTAAAATTGCTGATACAAACCTAAAAAAGCGTACTTGTGTGCCCCTACAGTCACCTCTTCCTGGTGAACACTTCAGCTTAGCACTGAATCGCTCTTTGTCATAATKAGGGTATGGGGCTTCAGGCTTAGCGCAACATTCCAGACAATCTTTTAGAAATAGATATTCTGAACCATTTGATTAGCATGCCCTGCACTCGGGGGGTTTGTCTGCCCAGGATCTTGGTAACAAAGGGACCGCTTCAGCACGTTAGTTGCAGGCAAACCTGGATTTGYGGACACAGGGTTGCATAACTCTTTTTAGAGGAAATTCAAGCTTGTCTCAGAGCAAAAGAATGAATCATAGGTGACTTAATACAGAAGGGGCTTTTTAACAGATTACTACTTCTGGAATTCCAGGGTTTACTGAAACATTGTGGCACTATCAAAATAAACAACTAACTTAGAAGGGTGTACATTCATTGAGTAACTTTTTGTATCTTTGTATAAGACAACTTAWATCTGGATTGAGAGGTGTTCTAGGTACAGTATTACACCACATGCCAATATAAATTAGTTTATGCTGTTTTATAAATATCCATCATTCTCTAATGAAAAAGGGATGGAGAGAGAAGACCCAGTCTTTGGAGATACCTTGCAGTTTTATGTAAACTCATCTCACATTACTAAGATAGTCTCTTCTTTATATGTGACCTTGCCARCTGCTGAATAAAGTCTGCTTATCTAGATTTCAAGTGAATTAATCACCTGATAAAGACTTTTTTAGACTTCTGTTGCTTTAAAAGCTTTGTTTTGTTTTGTTTTCTAGGCTAAGCTGATCTTCTCAGTATTTCGGAGTGTCTCTGATAGTTAAAGTCATCTAAGTAATTACTTGAGCAGGAAAAATCTATTAAACCTAAGCTATAAACATCATTAAGGTATCCTGTGGAAACTTCTWGTTGAAAAAATAAATTAAGTCCCTATTGTAAACTTTTGGTACTTGTAATAATAAAATTCTGTCCTTTGGCTTAGGTCCGGGTGTTAAGTTTTCAGTGTGACAGTTGAACATTCTTATTTTTGCTGTGGTGCTTCTGGGCATATAATCTGTGGATCAAGTGTCTGAAAGGTACTTTAAACTGTAAGGGAGAGATTTATTACTCCAATGACTAAACAACAAGTGTAAAGCAGGCATTTATTAAGTGCCCAGAACTGCCTGTTGTTTGATAGAGCATTGTTCCTGCTGTCAGAACACTAGCTTAAAAGTGTTGTAGATTCATTGAACAACTTCAAACATTGCCAGCTTTGAACTTGAGACTTACTGGGCTGTGAATTTCAAAGAAAAAAAAATGATGCCTTAAAAAAAGAAGAAAATTCCAGTCTGACCTATTGCAAAACAACTCTTTGCCCAAAGATCAGACTGAATTTTTAAAGTGCAAAAGGAAGGAATACAGGTAACTGTTCTGCTTTTGAGACCAAACAGTTCAGCATAGCCTCTCTGAAAAGTCAGGCACTGACCARTTTGAAAATACTCAGCTATGGCTGATGTAGAGTTAGTTGCCCCTACCTTTGGATGTCCACATGAGAGAGGGCCTGGTCTCCWTTTATGAAGTCTGAGTTAGCTAAGYAATGAACTCTATGTCACTGCAAAAAAACTGTGTTTGAGGCTTTAAAGAATATTTTGGTTTGATCATTATAAATCTTAAGTTGAATGTCTGCAAGGTATGCTCTGGTATCAAGCTTGTTCAGGCTTCTGTTCTGTTGATCTTCTACTAAAGTATCTGATATTGGTCCCCTCTGGCTCATCAAGAATCCATCTACTAGTTCTACACTATATCTAAGCTATGGAGTTAACACTGAATGTCTAATAGTCCAGTGCTAAAAAGAACAGAAGCAGATGTCACTGCACCTGTGTGGAAATATTAGTGATTGTAACACTATCTGCCCAATTACTTCCTCTGAATAATAGATGCGTCATGACCAGGTTATATCAATTGATCCTTTCCTGACTATTRTAGCAGTGAAGCTGACATTTCCCTTTCCAGACTCTGTTTCACAGACATGTCATTTAATAGGGCCATGGTTGASCTGCTTGGCTTGCATGCCAGGCCGAGCACTCGTGCATGCGTCTCAGCACCTGCAACCTAGTGCAGGTGGGGCTGTTGTAAAACTTGCTGCATAGTGAAAAATAGCCCTGTGCAATGCAAATAAAATATGACTTTCGAGGCTCTTTCCCATGGCAGTGAATTCTGTGAAATATTCATAGTGCTTGTACAGTCTTAGATGAGTCTCAGATGTTGTACCGTACCTTTGCCTGTGCTGCTTCTTCCTAGAAGACCTTTAGGTGTGAACTAAGAGCCGTGGGCTGAATGGGCTTTGGGTAGGATGGTTTCCCTCCTGTGAGTGTTCACCGCTTTCCCAGGGTAGTGCCCTGTAAGAGTAGGGCTGAAGGGGTAGGGAAGGAGGATATAAAGAAGCCCCCGTGGCTATTCTGTGTAGCATGTGTAGGTAAAGAGAAGACTCCCTGTCTCAATAGTGAAGATATTTGAAAGTCTTCAGGAGAATTGCTGTTATCTTAAACATGCTCTGGCTCCGATTTATTTCCATAGAAAACTTTTGGACAGATGTTTTGTGCCAGTAATTTCCACAGGCAAGCATTCCAGGATCTGCTGAAGCAGCAGTAAGAGCAGAGCATAAATTAATGAATGCACTTCACCTATAATTCTTTGTTGCTATTGATTTTATGAGTGCATTGATTCAGTYTCAAGAGAAAGAGTCAATTTTGTTGTAAATCATTACTCTTGTGGTAACATTTTAGGTCCTGGTTAAGGATAAAAAATACTATGCAATGGCTATGTAATCAAAGCTGTATGTAGGCAGACCMTATTTAGAGCATTTCCAAAACCAGAGAAGTTTGCCAGACGCGTAGGGTTTGGCTGGTTTCGTTTGAAAGTTTTCCATAATACGAAATAAAAGTKAAGAAGTAATTAATTCTGAAGGAAGGGGGTCCACATACACAGTTAGGTGGGACTGGCTAGCCTAGATTGTGCAGACAAATCCTGCATACCAGTCGCTGCAACTAAGGTGTTAAAGATCAACCTTTAAAGGATTTAATTAATGGTCTCATATGGTGCTAACGGAAATGACTTGAAGACCYAGACAATTCCCATAGTGTTCAGTTGCATTCTTTACTGGACAAAGCAGTGGCTAATGATGCATTTGAAGTCCTAGAACTCCTCACCAGTGAAGATTTTTTTTTTCCCCTGTGATCACAGTATTTAATGAAAAAAAAAGAAAAAAAGAACTATTTGTCATCCTGCTTACCTGCTTTTTACTGTTCACCTCTRTGGTGTGGAGGATGTCACAAAAAGATCAATATTCCCTTTTGCCTCTGTAAATGGCACCTTCTCTTTCTTCAGAAATCACTTCTTCCATCAACAGCAGTATGGCATGCTGCTGCCTGGAAAGCAAAYTTCAATGTGTCCATTAAGATGTATTTCCTCCTTCCAGGTGAGTACAACAACTGGTGAGAGGAAATGTCCTATGGGGAAAAAGGTTGCTGAGTGATGTACAAGTGTGAACGGAARTAAGTGTATGGTTGGAACTCTAGCAGAGGAGAGGGATGTTACCGTCAGTTCTGGCAGTGAGCAGCAAGGTACTTCAAGCTGATTAGCTGAAGAAGTTTGGCATGTTTTAATTTCCTGAGCAATTAGAWGGAATACAAATGTCTTCTGCGTTCTTTGGAAAACACCTTTCAAAGCATATCACTTTAGGAAAAGAATTAAGGGTCTGCAATAACAAAATGGGAAGTATAATAATCATCTAATTAAGCCTAGACAATAGATCTTGCCGTCATAAATAAGACCATTTTCTGTCTTCTTATTGGCACCAAATGAAATCAAATGTGTTGCAAAACATGTTTTGAATGAAAGATAATTCAGTTCCATATAGCAGCTGCTTAATTTCTTAGGAAAAAAAACCAAAAACAAACCAAAACAAAACAAAAAACAAGGAAGTGATTTTGCAAGCAGAAAAGGAAARTGAAATTTTGTTACTGAAATTTCTGAGTGCCAATGATCCTTGGGGGAAGGAGGTGTCCAGTTGGCATAAATGCTTAGAGCTTTGTTATTAAGCTTCATTTTGCAGGTGATTGTACAAAAGCTGTAGATCCCTCCACATATTCCTGCTTCCTGCTTTCCAGCTTCCCCTCCACCAGCAGCCTAACTACCCAGGCAAATTGCTTGAGAAATAACATATACAAGTGGAGAAAACCTTCAGCTGTGTATTGGGCCATGTTGGGGAGCAAGCATCACTTCTCTCCGTGACTGAATGACTCGTCTATGGTTTTGTTCTTGCATTCGTAATATCTGCGTGGCAACTTCATTAATTACTTGTYGATGATAAGTATGTATTTTTAGGTGTTTTCAATGTGATTAGTTTCCTGKTCTTGCAGACCTTTGAGCTCTATTATTGTAAAATAAATGGAAAGAAAGGTGTGGGGGAGGTTTGTTGTTGATTGGTTGGTGGTGTGGGGKTTTTTTTTGTTTATTTTGTTTTTRTATCTCCTCTGCTTGGGAGTCCCCAGACTATGCCACTGTTCTTCAATAGCTCTGTGATGACTGCATGTATTCAGAAATAAGTGAGTTCTACAAAGAAGTCTATATATTTTTTTTTTTAATTTGCAGGCTTTGTATCATGATTTACTATTCTTATTTTCCCTAAATGAATTAACCTCTATACGTGTGTATGAAATGGGAAATTGAATTCAAGYGACTCGGAATACTAGGGAAAATTATGATTACAGATCCAAACCCAGTTTCATATTTGCCTTCAGTATGTGTGAAGCTGAGAGGAAGAATCATCTGGAAATGTGTGCTTTGGTGAAAAACAGCCAGCTGCCTAGGGATGGAGGAAAGTTAACTGGTATACACCTTATTTTTGATTATAATGCTTTATTTTTTGCACAGTTCAGGTACTTGCAGGGACTGTGACTTCTCAAGTAATTGGAGAAAGGGAAAAAGGTCTTGAGTCTCCAAACTGCCTGGTGCTGTTAATCATCAGTTGGGTGGATAGCTTTTCTTAGGATCATGCTGCTGAGARCAGGTATTATGTGGGAGGAAGAGAAGGATCACACTTTGGAAGTCAATAGACAACCTAACTTTCTGTTTTTTTTTTTTTTCTATGGCTCTGTATTTCTTCAGAAGCACAGAAGGGAGTGGAGATGAAATGGGAAAGCTTTGCTAGTATGCRAATTACGAGCAGAGCAAAGGGCGGACTCTGTTGAGTACATTTCTTAGAAACAGAGCAAAATGGCAGTCTTGGGGGTTTTTCTTTCATAGACAATCATGGAAGCAAATTGCACTGGCTAAATAGCCCATCATCACTTTCTCTGATTGGAAGGTTGATGCTTTCCTTATTTATAGATTCTTGGAGGGTCTGAGGGCAATTCCCAGTCCTGGCAGGACCCAGAGAGTGGCAGGTGACAGGCTGGTCTTTATCCAGTTTTTAAAATAAGATGGCCAGAACAGTGTCCTCTGAAGCCTGTGAGAGGAAGACGGGAGATAGAAAATAAAAAATGTGTGAAGAGCAGTAACTGTACCCATAAGTGGCATAGCCAGCAAGTAAAATCCCTTCAGCAGTGCCAGACGTGAAAGCAGTTGTGTAGGACCCCTGCTCATACTTAGCCTTTGCTAGTTCTCGGGTCACATCATCACATCATGGTAATGCCCCTTGCACAGCAGGTCYCCTTCTAAGGGACAAGTCGTTACTGTTCTGGCTGTGGACGACCTTCATACTCATCTATTGATAAGCTTTGGATGCCTTTAAGAAATAGGGAGGAGTGACTACCTTAGCTTTACACACAACCTCCATGTAAAGAGTTCATCTGTTCTCTTGGCAATCTTCCAAGTATTCTCTCTCTTTCTCTCTCTCTCTCTCTCTCTCTCTCTCTCTCTCTCTCTTTTTTCTTTACCAAGCTGTTATTTTCAGCTTTTTGTTTGATGCTCTGCTTTTTCTCAATGGTGATTTATTTTGCAGTAAGTCAGCTAATCATCTTTGGCTTCAGGCCTTGGCAGTAAGGCCTTCATCCCGTTGTTGAAGTAGCGTATTGTAAGGTACGCTGCCATACTCTGCYTCAGGGAAGTGATCTTTGCCCATGTCAGAGAACTTGTGCTCTGTGCTCTTTGCACTGCTGTTGGCAGGAACACCTGCAGCAAAGAAGCAGGTCATCCCATGGATGTGTCAGGGCTGCTTCAGATCTGAAGCAGAAGCRAACAACCTCAAGCCTAGCAGAGCTTGCAGACAGGGCGAGAGAATAAATAACCTTGGGATGGTCCACAAATGTGCAGTATGRTTGACTTGTGAATTCTGGGATGTTCTTGATTCTTCCTTATTCAGTTCCCACGTCGGTCTGAGTTATGCTTCTCCTGTTAAATCTCATGATGGATCACATATTTCTTATGTATGTRGTAGAATATTGTCCATCACCTTAGCAAGGCTGTTTTACTTTGTGTCCCATTCTTTTCCTCCCTACCATTCCCCTCAAACCTCTGTACTTGGCCTGTCACTCAGCAGGAATGATTAGCTGTGAGGAGAKAATTTGGGCTGCAGTCATTTCATGATCTGGCTGCTTGCACGGATTTGAACAACGCAAATAATGAAAGAATGAATAAATATTGCATACAATTTCTACTCAATTTGCGAACAGCAAGGMAGAGACAACATATCTACAAAATACAGCACAGTGCCTAAATGTAAAAGCTAAGAAACTCAATTTAAAGAGATTAGCTTAATCTTCCTACCTGACAGTTAACACCTCATTCCTATATATATATATATGTGTGTGTGTGTGTATATATAGAGAGAGTATTATACTGTAGAAGTATTTGTTTATCAGCTCTTTATTTAAGGTATTTACCTCCTTCCCTAGCCTTGCAAATGCATGTGGGAGTTTTCTGCATGTTTAAATTTTCAGACATTGGAGTAGCAGTGTTTTTGCCTGTTAAAGGTGAAAAGTGTGTTACAACTACTTTTGCCGATCATTTATGTAAGGCTTTTGAGAGGAATTAACCCTTAGCTGTTCTGATTTTGTTTTCAAAAAATGACCAGGAATTAAAAGCTTGCCCTTTTTTCTTCCCCATCCCACTCTCAATTTTCCTTGAAAGCCCAGATATCTATGGGAGCCCCGCTCTGCAAGGACCTCTGCAACCTTTGTGTTTTACTCTTGTGGAATGTGGCACATTGTTATCAGAGTTGCCTAAAAGGGCTTTATTTGCAGGTTTATCGTGTGCTGCAGGCTCATGAACTATTTCCCTGGGGAGTGCGCTGCATTCTTGCTTTGCCTGGCGTCTAGTGGCCAGCCAGCACCATTCAATTGCTGTCCTCTTGGCATCCTGTCTTAGAGAATGAACTTCTATTCTTCCTTAGCAGCTCCAAGTTGCTATTGAAAAAAACCCCTGCTGTTCAGGAAGACCCACAGTGGTGTCTGGCAGAAGAAAACAGCATCTGAATGTAGGAAGTTTCACTGATGCGTGTGTGCGCACATATCGACAGTCATCTCGGGAAAAGCAGAGATGTTTATGTTCCTGTCCTTGAAATGATAAAGAATACAGAAGAATTTCAGATATGTACAGTACGAAACAGGTGCAGAGAAGCCTAGTGAGACTCAAAAGGCAGCYGACCAAACTCCAGCTTTAAAAACACTGGCTGAAGACGCTTAGGGCAGGTTCAAAATTTATGTCTGCTCTGTGTTTGGGCAGGTGCCAATTTTGTGGATGACTTTTTATTTTACTTCTGAAATTTTCAGTTTTGTAAGGAAGAAAATATTGCCTTTTTGAGGTGTTGTCAACTATCAAGGCATCTTACAATTCTCAAAAGACAATCCTGTAGACATTAGGTAATTTGTGGAATTGGCAGGATCCCTATATAAGAGCACATTTAATCCAAAGTGCATTTAATTATATATCTTAATTAAGAACACAAGTGAGACTATATTATGCCCTTGGGAATGGATGCCCGCTATCTTCTCTGCATAGGAAAATGACCTAAAAGTCATACAGTCCTGCTAAGAATATTTCTTATTTCCTAAACAATTTCAGAAAATGTACATTACATATAATTTTTCATTCCAGAGAATTTATAATGGACATTAAATGTAAAGCATTTCTTCCAACGTACATTCTACTGAACTTGCATATTAAGTTGCCCCTCAAAACTTTAATCATGCACTCACATTTAAGAAAAGGGAACAGTTTTATTTTGCACCTGTTCCTTGCAAATCCTAAAATTCTCACTTTAGAAAGGTGTGTAAGTAACTAAGTAAACTGTTAGCCTGTTGCCTTCGAAGAGTTAAATGGGTTTCTTATTTTGCGGTGTATCTATACTGTGCAGTCTCTCTGTTCTGTTTTTTAAGAGAAACAGTCTAGCTAAGTTTCTGARGCGCACTGTTGGCATGAGAAACCTATGAGTGGGCACATGCATGGGTATGGTGATTTGGGGGAAAGTACTTATGGGCACAGCCATACATAGGAAGTCTCTGTAGCATATAGAACTATAGTGACATTTAAAAAATATAACACTTTTAGTGGGTGTAGGCTGTGTCTGTGTAACGTTAAACATAAGCTGCAAATCATACAGCCCGAAGGGGTCTCCTGGGGAAAGAAAAGCAAAGCAGCACTTTATTCCCYCTGTTGCCCTCACGCTGCGGAGCCGTATCCGCCTGGGTTGCATGTTGGGGAACACAAGCACCTGCCAAGGAGGTCCATGGTCCTACGCCATGGTGTGATAGCTCTCTGGTTTCACCCAGAGGGTGAAAAAACTGCCCTGAGACATTTTCTAGAATGTTTAAGAACTCAACTAAAGAGCAGTGCCGCAGGAAAGCCTGGCTCTCTAGCCAAATATTTTTCACTTGTGTTTCAGTTTCAAAAATAGCTCTTGTTGTTAAGGCTAATCTCAAAGAGAATAACAAAGTAATAATAATGCCCCGCCTCCCTTTGAGACTGGATAGAAGTTCATATTCTGATTTTTTTTCAAATGCAGTTTTCATGCTATTATAACTTGTATTGTAATTTGAATATTATAAATGAATAAAAAGAGCCATATCACTATGGAGCACTTAGGAAAGTGTTTTTTCCCTACCATTTTAACACTAGAAAAATCCCAAACTGTAAATCTTGTTTTCCTTAGACATTTATCTTTGGCATCAACAAAGCTGATACCATGAGCCTGAGGGGCCCAGCTGTGTTTCCCACCCATCTGCACACCAACGAGCTTCATGCCTGAAGTCCACCTTGGGCAGAGTTTGTGATGAGGAAGCCCCCACACCTACAAGGGATTTCCCCCATTTCAGACTTATAAGATGCCCTATTGCTCCATGTTGAGCTGGGGAGGAATCCCAGCCTTTCTCTTTTGGTCTCTTCCCAACAATATTCCCTAATATTATTCCTTTGCCTTGGATACTAAAAGGCACTGATAGTATGCCCCTAGTTTGACACAGTTATATACTCACATGCTGATTTTATGTTAATCCTTTGATTAGACCATGTAGGTTTACGTTGTTTATGCAAGGAGCTCTTTAGGTCAGAACACTGCGTTTAATTGTAGTCAACCATCACCACTCTAGGACTTAGCAATGTTTGTTCTGACAAGTCCTCAGAGCTTGCTATTCAAACAGAGCCCCTCTGCTTTCTTGTTATTAAAAATAAAACAATAAAAATGTCGGTAATTCCTTTTGCCTCTTAGGACATGTTTAATGGATGTGGCTTCGAGTTTGTTGTTGGTTTCAATCCCCTATAGCATTTTAATGTGCGTATTGAATGGAAAACTGTAAACAAAAACCTTAAATATAACATTGCTGAAAACTTGTGGTTAAAAATTATATCTCAAAAATGTTGTTTGCTATTTTAAAGCCATTTAAAAACTGTGGGTTTTTTTCAAAACTGTTTTTGCAGTTTATTTTTTTCAGCAGATGGGATAGAGGATAGAAAGATAGGTACATTGTAGTGTACCTTAAAAAGTACTTTTTATCTTTAAATAGTGTTAGTCATAAGAATTCAGTCAGTCCAAATTCTTCGTACAGTCTTTGATTTTGAAGACAGGCACAGTCAAAGAAGAGAATACGTGAAACATTCTGCAACTTCCTTCCRAAGTGATTCTGGACTTAAAGTGCCTTTTCTTTAAAAAAAACCTGTAAAATATTGCTGAGTTGAAATCGTAATTGAAATTTTGAAAATTGAAATTGAACTTATAAAAGATTTGAAATCTGTGAAGTTCATTGATGATTGGGAGAGAAAACTGTGTTGAAATCTATCGCCTAGATTATCCTGGGAATSTGCTGATGGTAAGTAAACGATTTTTTTAAAAAAGTTTCACAGCTGAGCTAGTGCTGCCTCTGTGTACAATATCTTTTCATTCCTGACCAGTTAGATGATGTTTCTTTGCTGGAGCAATTACACATTCATCTCTCTAGAGGCCCGTGTCCTTATGTAAGTGTTAACATGCATTCCTTTCTAAAAGTTTTTGGGCATGTCCGGCTGAAGTCATGGTAATTAGAGATAGAAAAGCCCCTCTGGATTGCCCTGTTTTTTATCCCCAGCAATGCAATATGCTTTTTTGGAGATGTATTTTCCAAAGCTTTGTTAAAGCAGTTTTCCAGGGAAAACTGCCCTTCACTTAGGGAGACTTTCACATCTAATAGTTGTTTTGTTATTGTTGTTAATGTTTTCTTGCATTTTCCTGTGTGGTTTTTTTTTTTTTTTCTTCTCTTCATTTAATTGGCACCTGAGAATTTCAGGAATGATTCCATTTTGAGCTCATCTGTCTTTAGCAACTTCCTGCTCAGTTCTTTTATGCATTAGCTCACTTGGCTCAGAGCTCCTCACATGATGTGGCCCTTCTCAACTTTCTATTCCTCTGCTGTCGAGCCACTTGCTTTTCTTAAGCTCTCTTGAGCTTAGTCAAGTTTGCTACAAGAACAAAAGCATGTCAAAAGGAGTAAGGTTTGCAAGGAAATTTAGTTTTGGAGGAGGTTTGGGGTGGTGAGGAAGATAGTTTGTTTCTCTTCCTGAATTCCTCTGCTATTTCTTGTTCATAATAGAGCCTCTGCTGCAACATAATCATTAGTTAATGCTTTCTCCTCAACATTCTTCTGAGGGGATTTGCAAATTTGATTATGATCACTGTCTTGGCCTACATCAGTGTAATTACTTAGGATAAAGTCATGTGGCAATCAACCATGGTGAAGGCAAAAACATTTTTTTACCTGTTGGGTTTTAAACTGTAGATGTGAGGATGGAAGTTTTCAACAAGTCCTTCCTTGTATGTGCTGCTGTATCTCCTTAGTGAGAGAGTTGATCTTTCCCTGCCTTCTTAACAGGGTCCTAGATAATGGGAAATCTGTCTTTTGTCACCATAAATATCTGTTCTTTAATAAAAAAGAGTAAAATGTAGATGTTTTCTGATGTTTAATCTCAAGAAAGAGGCTTCTTTCTAGTTTTAAGTGAGTTTGTTTGCTTTATTTTTAAAGCAGAAACAAAATTGGTGAGGATTACACCTAAAATCTACATGTTCATAGCTGACTTTACTTGAGCAGGATGTTGGCCTGGATAAGATCCTTTCCAACGAGTATTAACCTATGATCATATGAACCAGTGTTTGAGATGATGAACAGATAATCTAGGTATTTAAGGAAACACCAGTAAAAATTTATCCAGTAGGAATTTGCTCTTTGCTTCTCTTTGTTATGTAGCTTTGTTTTCACAGAAGACCACAGAATGTTAAAAGAAGGTTACTTTCATATAATTCTTAGGATGTATCACAATTTCTTTCCTTTTTTTTTTTCCTGTTCTCAGACTCTATGCCATTGCCTTTAGCAAGCTAAAATCACAGGATGAGCTTTGATTTAAAATCAAATTGTTGCTTTTGTAGAAAAGATAAAAGCTCCTCGTGTGTGCGTGAAAGAAATAAAAATCAAAAAGGGCAACACTAGATCCTAGCAGCTTTTAAGGAACATGCAGAAGTACGTTACAGATATCAGTGCCTACGTGTGCATGGCTGCGCTCTCTGCACTGCCACTGTTGCCTGGCTGTTGGAAAATGCACACAGCGTGTGTGAATGCACACAGCACAGAGGAGATGCTACGAGGATAAAGCAGAAGCAAGTCCTAGAATAAAGAGTAAGTCTGTTGCAAGCTCCAGTGCTAAAATATTTTATAATCGTTATGCCACGTTCGGATTCCTGCCCCTACACCTTTGTGGTTTTAAGCACTTGAAGTTTCTGGTTAGAAATGCTGTTTTAGATTGGTTCAACTCTTTCACAGAAATAAAAGGTAGGAAAAGCTGGAARTAAAAGACTGGAGTAACGTTGTGCTTTCTTAATTTTTCTCTCCCTCATGTTGTTCTCACTGCCTACTTGTAGAACTTGGAAATGTGGAGATGGAGAAGGGATGTGATTTTTAGGAATCTCCAAATCTTTTTCCTTTGTGCTCTCTTCTTATGTTGCTACCGCCGAAGAGAGAAAGCCAGAAACTGAAGCAGAGAAACCAAATGACCGAAACAGAAAAAGAACAAGCAGAAAAMAAAAGCAGARCAGCCTTGTRGTAACTGAATGGYTTGTCTGMGGGCAGACCGAATCAGTCTGGATTCAGTAGGCAAGTGACACTCGTGCAGTAATGTACTCTTGTCACTGCTCACTGAGGACTAAAGAAGCCTGAAATGGGAATATCTGATGTTCTGGCCTTCCTCAAGAGCTCTGTGTTGTACTAGCCTAATGTTAAGTAATTTCTTGTGCCTGTCAGATTTAATTACAGGCCTTTTCAGAGCACAGCAATAAAATAGCTAATGACAAGTCTCCAGTGCAAAACTAATCTCGGCCACTCATTTTTCATTCTAATATGAGTATGATACAGCCATTGTGTTAGAAATTACTCTCCGGGAGGAGCACTCATTTCTTTCTGTTAGAGTGACATGTTTTTTGCAAAATGTAAATTSTTCTGTGCCCTAAAGGAAATTTAAAAAAAAAAAAAGGTTGCTTGGGAGAAACAAACTAGGTTTTCTTCTCTCTTATGAAGCTGGATGAAATATTATTGATAGCACCATGGGTTGATTCTGAGTGTACTGTGCATATTTTTCAGATGCCCAATTTTTAGGTAACTGCATATACTAGCGAGAAAATTAAAGAAGGAATTGAAAAAGAAAAAAGATAATATAAAAAATTCAAATTTATATTTTTATCAAAAGTCAAGAAACCTCCTCTTTTTCAGTTGTTGAACTGYTGAATTCAACAAGGGATCCTGTAAAAGGGATAGGGTGGTTGGAAATGTGTTACTCTGAAAGGAAACTGCTTCTTATTTGTATTTGAGAATAAAAAATCTTCTCTGAGTGAACAGTTCCAGTAAAGTTTGGATAAAATCTAGGCTAATCAATGCTGTACTTAAAACACCATTAGCTAGAAAAACAAAGTAGTTGCTGGAGAAAAGGAACAGCTATTACCATTCCATTTCTTCTGTAATTTTTTCCTTCACGAATTTTTGAGGAATCCTGAACAGAGTGTCCGCTTTAGTATCCTTGAGAATGGATGAAAATTCTCTGTCTGCCCTATCATATGTAGCCTTCGTTCTATCAGAGCATTGTCCAAGTCCTTTTCCTTTTTTTCTTTTTCTTTTCCCTCCAGATTCCAAGCAGAGTTGCCCTTCAGAATTTGACTGCTTCTGTTACAAGATTCTCATTGATATGTAAAAGTCCTAGTTTTGTCACAAAACTTGGAATCTCTTAAAGTCTTGAAAGTAGGATAAATCTTACAGTTAAGGTGAGGTGAATGTGATTTTCTAAGGAAATAGCTTTTTTGTTGCATTTATAAAAAGGAAGAAAGCAGCCGCTATGCTACAACCATGACATTTTTATAGAAATAGGTGAATGGTGGCCATGAATAACAACCATAATGGTCCTTGAATTAGAGAACTTTTGCTGAAGTGATCTCTGCTGCACTTCAGACTTGGTTTAACCAGTTCTGCTCGTACTCAGGGGTTTTCTGAGTGGGCATGGGAGCTTGTCTCTAGTCTGTGATGTCAAACCCAGTTTTACACAGTGCAATAGCTGTGCTGCAAGAACTATTTCTTGTTGTTGTTGTGAACCATGGGGTTAGTTTTGTTTAGGCCCTAGACATTTTAGCATCATGTAATCACAAGAGAATATTGTCTCATGTATAAAACAACAACAAAAAAGGGGAGGGCAGTGGGGTAAAGATTCTCRTTTCTATTCAAACTTCTGAGAAAAGAATGGGACCTAAAGATTAAATACACAGAGCCCAGAATGCATGCCAAAAGAATCAAAATGAAGTACTTTAAAAATTTTATGGTTTTCCAGTATAATATTTAAAGAGACGTAGAAGCTGCCTGGGGAGTTAAACTGCTATCAGTACARCTGGATGCCTAAAAGGCCTAATCACAGAGAAATAAGCAAAGCTTAAGTAGGTAAAACGATCCATAGAAGAGTTTCTACACTTTTAATTAGTTAATAAGCCATTTTAAGCTATTTCTTTTATCTTTAACATAAACMTTCCTTTCAGTGATCCAAATCTAAYTGCCTCACGCCAATTTATGGAAAACAAAAAGTGATAAATTGTACATTAAAAATAAATGGACTAGCTTAATAGCATAGGTCAAGRTAGGTGAAATATAAATAATGAGAGAATTGCCCTGTGGAGTAAAATATCGATTAATTTGGTACTTTTTGTAGGTTATCAAACATAACCTTCTTTGCTGTTAGAAGAGGAGAGGGTTTATAGTTACAGGGACCAAAATTTCAATACAGTTGCACRCATTTTGCCAGTGCACTGAGAAAATCTGGTCCATGATCAATCAGCTAAGCACACTTTTATTCCAAAATATGTGTGATGAAGCTGTTTGCTTCTTCTTTTAAGTTTGGATGAGAGTGAAAGACAAAGATGATCCAAATCTGTTTTTTTTATCTTATTATTGTACTGACATGAGATGAATTCTCAGTTACGGTATTTGAATCCTTTGGCTAAGAATGGCCTGGCTGGAGGTTCCAAATACAGCCCAGTTACAGTGTACTCTGGCTGCTCAAATGATGTCTCTTAGCTGTAGCATCGTTTTTCTTCCCTGCTCTTGGCAATGTGCATCCATAACACCCATATAATTTCCATCAAAATGTMGGCTTAGATTGGTACATAGATAGGACTTGATTCACCTCTTTACATGATGCAGAATTACGACTCAAAGTAAAGCAAAATAACCTGGTCCACACTGGTAAGCCAGCAGCGGGGCTTGGAGGAAGGAAGGTAGGAGAAGAAGGTGAGTGTGTGTGTGTGTGTGTGTGTGTGTGTGTGTGTGTGTGTGTGTGAATAAAGCAAATGTGAGGCCATAATTACAACAAATGCATTTAGCCTGATTACCTCGATTTTCAGTTCAGGTTGGTCCTGTGAACTTTGTGGCCAAAACTTTGCTGGAACAATAGACAGAGCTGTGTAACCTTTGCTAACTAAAACCATAATAGTAGCACGTGACTCTATGGGAATGCATAGTTGAGTGGATGGCCAAAGYTAAAGTACAGTGCACAGGAAATGTTTCTGGTTTGTTTTTATTTTTTACACACTGAGCCTAGTAAAAACAAAGGAGATCAAATCAGGGTCTTGTGCTGGGATCCATAAGACCCAGCTCCTCTTCTGCCTACAGGGTCCTGGCTAGACCTTTTAGCCTCMTGGKTTTTGTTTGTTTGTTTAAGTAGATTTCGGATTATGTGCTTTTCTGTTTCAGAGGACCCAATGTGCAGTAAAGAAATCCTGCAGCAGTAAAGGCAGCCAGCAGTTTCCTCTGGCTTCTCTTGGGCTGAGTCATATAGAAAACCTAGTCTTTGTTGCGTTTTGGTGTGCACCCAACAGAAGATATCATGGAGTATACCTGGATCTTSGCTTCTCAAGACTCATTTCATGCTTGTAAACATGGTATCAAAGTCTTTATCCCATTTTTAGGTCTAATTAATACATTTAAGATAGATATATTTCCTTGCATGGAGTCATCATCATACACAGCTACATGTGCCAGGTCAACTACTCCAGATGTAAACTGAAACGATGCCACTAACCTCARGTAGAGGTAGCTGAAGATCTGACCCAAAGTAACAGAACATCTATTCAAACAAAGCATTAATGTGCTTTTAGGAAGGCCTAAATATGTTGAAATACAGTTTATCTTATCCTTTGACATTCAGTCRTACTTAAAGTTAYAAGGAAGCCATGGGCTTGCAATACRAAGAACTGTATCAATACATGGCAAGCTGTAGTCCTTTCCTGGATGACTTTTAACTAGAATCAGAAATGTTCTATAAAGTTGGTGTRCACACTTAGACCAGGGATAGCACACAGAGATAGTGCCCTTGTGAGTGCTGATGTGCAAAAGGCAGGGAAACATCTGCTGAGCAGTAATATCTGGGATACAGAAGGAGGAAAAGTGAGAAAAGAGGCTTTACTGCTAATTCAAAATACTGTGTAAGACAGACATGGAGGTTTTGAATGTCAGGAGAGAAGRGAGGCAGTTCTAACCTTTCCACCCATCCCCAGGGGATGAGGGGATGCCTTAGGGCAGAAATGGAGACTAGCTGCAAAGGTGAAACGTGGATTCAAATTTCAGCACTTTTTCAATCTCTGGCTTTAAGAAAGGGTTTGTTGAATGGGCAGAGGGTAGGTAAGACTGGGTGGTAGAACAGGCAGTTGTACCTTTTTCTTAGAAGGTTGGAAGGAATATGGCAAAGAGGAGCAAAATGGTGCAGCTGGAAGCACACTGGGATGCTGATGGGCGACTATTCAGCTTAAAAGCCTTGTTGTACACCTTGTGGCCTGGTTAAAAGGCAGAGGGAATTTTATGGGGGCATAAATATATGGGCGTGAATATAAGGAGGAAAACGGATACCCGAGAGGTTTGTAGTATACAAGGCTCAGAGAAAGCTAAAACCAGTGGTTGCCAATGAAATGCCTGCACCCATCAAAGGAGGGCATTCAGGTGTGCTCTTGTGGAGRAGAGCTGGAGGCATCATCTGGCATGTCGGAGGCTTAGTGGCAGTGAACAGTTATGAGGAAAACCTTATGGATAAAAAAAAGAAATAAAATGAATCAACTCTTCTGTGAAAAAGAGAGAAAAAAAATCCCTGCACTGCAAAGAAAGTGTTTCTTGCAGGTAGAAACCAAGGCCACATCTGGCACAGGGAAAGCTGGGGCAAAATCAGCAAGCCTGTGCAGAAAGGAAAAAAGGCGTGCAAGCCTGGTGGGAAGTTGTGACAACCTGATGACTGSACTATTAGGGAGTGTAACGCGTTCCGGAATGGAAAATTTGAAATGACAGCGTCTGCGTTTGCTAAGTGCTCTCTGTACCACCGGGCACAAATAGCACCTAGAAAACGCTTTTCCCAAGTGCCATGCATTTTCACAAGTGCCATTATTGGATCTTTTTTTGCAGCCCCTGCAGATGAGGTGTGTGCTAGGATCAGCTCCGTAGCAGATGGGTGAGATGCCGTTCCTCAGGAAACAGCCCACGGAGCAGGGAGTCCAACAACACGCGAGCCTCGCTTTGGCAGGAATGGAGCAAAGTGCTTTCCTGCTGCCGCCCCCGCTTCGCCCCCTCCGTGCGCAGGAATATTCTAATCAGGGAAGTATGCGCGGGCTGTTTGGCGAAGGGGTCAAATCCATTGGGAAGGAATTCCAGGGTGGCTGCGCTAACAATGGCAGGAAGCCGGGCCTGAGGCGGCCGCGGTCCTCGGGTGAGGGAGGGCCCTGCCGTCAGTGCTGGGAACGCCCCGGTCCTTCCCGACCCGGTGGGGAGCAGGCGCTGGAGACGAGCAGAGCGAAAGGGCAGGAGCGCTGAGCTGGGGATGGGCTTGAGCCGTGCCTGAGCCTCCACCTCCTCTCGAGCCCCACGAAGTAAGGGGGATCGAACCCAGGGCAGGGTTGTCTGGTGTTTTCCTCAGAGAAACGCGGCGATGGAAGGCGCAGCCCTTCGGAAGATGTTGCTCTATCTTGGTTTGACCCTGAGAYGAGGAGGAGGAACTCGAAGGCTGGTCCGAGCTGGAAAGAGCACGCACATTTTTCATTCCTAGCGTGCAATGGAGTGCTCTCATTGCCAGATAGCAACTGTATGGGAAAATTCCCTGCTATCAATTTGTTTAAATTGTGTTTCTCGTCTGGGAATAGGAGGCAGCATTCACATACACAGCCAAATCAAAGAATGTGGGAGGGCTCTGTGAATCCACTGATAATTTAGAAAACTCCCGCTCCCAGTAACTAAACCAAACAAGCTCAGAAACTCCTAAAGGCACCATTAGCAGCGTGGTAGTTTTGTTTTGGTTTTTTTTTTTTTTTTTGTGTGTGTGTGTGTGTCAGTGTAATGAGCAGATCAACCTTATTTCTGCTGCACCTCTCTTTCCTAGCTGATGACAGCAGAGCGCTCGTGGGACCACGTCCCGCAGGTGTTCTCTGGGTGGTTTCCTTCGCTCTGGAAGGCGCCCGCTCCATGGGTGCCTCGGGACAGAGATGTTGGTCCCGGCAGGCAGAGGTCGTGGCAGTTATGGGCTCAGTGATGAATGCGCACGTTCYGCTACACATATTGCTCCAGTGGGGAGATGGGAGATTTGAATCAACCAGAATTTACATGCAAGATCCTGCTTTAGATGCTGYCGTGCTTCCTCCCTTGCAAGGTCTGTTCATGGTGAAAGGGAGCACATAGCTGAGTTGCTCTCTATCCAGTTGTCCCGGCYGCCTGGGGGTCTGGCTTTTCAGTGTGTCTCTACTCTTCTGCTGTGGCCTTTTAAAGCTGTAGATCATTTATCCAACAGCTGGTAATGGCCACGCAGAGGCTCGTTATAGCAGGCAAGTGATGCAGTTTGGCAGCAAAATGTGCTATGGTTAGTAAATATGCTGTAATTGGGTATCATTACATGGAAATTGGCTTGGATATTTACTAGAAATTGAAACTGGACCTAAAACAAAAATCAATTTTCTTCTGAAATAGTYGAGGTGACTTTTTTTGTCTGTTTTTGATTTTCTTATACCTATGATTAAGGATTTGGATCCAAATTCAGGTCTAAATTTGAGTCAGAATCCAGAACTGAGACTTTGGACATAGACTGATGACAAGAAGTAGAAACAGGGAAAGCAGCTGCAAAGTCAAACTTTCGAGCCATGCAGGTGTGGGTGTGTGGGCTTGCTCTGCCTTTGAGGGCTGTCTTTCAAAATGTGTTACTGATRGAAGATGAACAGATGAGAGTCTAGATACCAGAGTGTTTCTTTTGCATCAAAACAGGTACAGCCTAGACAGCAGCCAAGCAAAGGTCTGCCAGCTGGCCACGGCCTGKGCTGCTAATGGAAGCAAGGCTAGGCTGATCCTTCACTGGTATTTGCTGAGCTACAGGGAGGAAATGAAATCCATGATTAAGGAAGCAAGTTGCTTTTTTAAGTTGCTTTTTTTCTGGATGTTCTGGAGTTTTTTAAGTTGCTTTTTTCCTAGATGTTCTTCTGTGAAGCTTTGATTTGACTACRGATCTCCCATAAGATGCAGGTTATATTTATGTTTAGCTGTATCTCTGCAATGCCTCCTATTTCCCACTATTTTAAACTCAAAGAGCTATTTTTCTCCAACTTTAATATCGAAGTCATGTAAAAGAAACATTTAATAGGTAATAATATGTCAAACTAACACACAAGCCTTAGTGTCATGAGTGTATGGAAAGAGGATTCAAATGTTTTATATGTAAAAACAACAAAAAAAGCCCTAATCTAAACATCCTATCTGCCTAATTTAAACATCCTTTAATATAAAAACTCTTTTTTCTTTTTTCCCCTCCCTCCCCCACGAGGCTGCGCGCGGGGCGGCGGCGCGCGCGGTGTCCGCCAGGTGGCGCCGCGGTGCCTCGGGAGCCGCGGCCGCGCGGGGGACGCGAAACGGGAGCGCGGGCGCTTCCCGCGGAGCCGCCTCTCCCGCGGCGGGARTTCCCTCGTTTCGATTTGGTCGCATTGTCTTTTCCCTGTTCTGGAGGCACAGGAGCGAAGCTGCCCGTTCCCACATCAGCCGTGGGAAAAACCTCGCGGACGCCCCGTGCGTGTTTATAAATGCCCACGCGTGCATGAGTGCTTGTATATGAGGTTCCTGGTTTTGTACGTGTGTGTGCGCGTTTCCCCTTGGCCCTGGAGCAGAGACGCTGGTGTCACTGGCCACGCTGCAAACGRGGGTCCTGAGCTCTTTGCGGACTGACCCTCTCTGTGCGTGTGTGTGCCGCACGGAGCGTGTTTGTGTTGCACGTGCAGGAGCCGGGGGATGCCACGGTGGGAGCGCTAGAGCCTGGCACAAAGGACAAGCAGCAGAAGAGAACCTGGTGGAGGGAGCAGGGGTGTGCTGTAGCGTGCGAACTTCATGGAAGCAGAGGTGACAAACGTGCCTTGCACGTGCTATCTGGCCAAGGCTATGTCCTTAGCTCGTTCCACGAGCTTTAGTGAGGATTTTATAAGGAAAARCAGGTATGTGTTGTTGCATACAGTTTTCAGTCTCTTCTGCTTTGAAACCTCRTCCTTATGGACTTTAAAACCAGATAGTCACATTACATATTCAGGGCAGGTAGTTCTGTTTAATGGAGACGTAGAAAATGGTGTTATTTTCTTATGTGAGTTTGGCCTCCCTTCTAGATAGCGAGGGAAATTAAGCTCCCAAAGCAAAAGGCGGCTGAAGACTTGCTAAATGTTTGAGAACATTCTATGGAAGGTGACATTGAAATATCATATTATGGATAGATTTTATAGTTAGGAGCTGTTACTGAGCCTCATTCTGGAAGTTTGACCGAAACCATTATTTTTAAACACCARCATCCAGAAGTTAGTCAGCCAAAGTCCTTTCACGTGAACCACGTGCGGTCTTGGCCTGCTTTTCGGAATCCTGGGTCTCCTTGCAGGTAGTGCTTCCAGAGACACGAAGAGGCAAAGATTTCACTGTAGCAGCTTTTGACCGCTGATCACTAGGCCTAACCAATAGCAGTTGCATTTGAATTATCTGATTGGAGAAAAGAGCAGGTAAAACACAATCACAAACAATTGTTAGGTTCAAGTAGTRGCCTTGGTTCAGGAACTGAACTTGTTAGGGAGAGATCCTCATGTGAATCCTGATAGACAGTCAAAAATGTCTTTCTCCAGGGCTGAATATTAGCAAAATTTGTCATGATCTACATATGAATTCTGTGATTTTTTTCCAATAGTTTCTGACCAGCTTTCCTGGGAAATAGTTCTTTGCCCAGCTCTCATGGTTGGTTCCAAGCCTCCTCTTAGCGATACTCYTGAGGATTTCTGGTTGATTTTGTGGCACAAAGTATTTGATTATGTGCTCTGCCAAGTGAACACAAGGCCTYAAACTGGATTTTAGCCTCCCTGGGCCACTGTTTGAGATGCCTTGGTAGAATGTGCCTGCATATTTTCTGCATGCCATCTCCTGGCCTTGCATCCATCAAAGTAAATTTTTGGGAGTTCTACTGAAGGCTCAGAGCACTCTTAAGTTATGTTACTGAGGTCAGCTTGTGACCCTGAAGCTGGCGGAGACCCAAGGCAAGAAGTTTGTGTGGGAAATTGGGGAGGGTATAAAATAGCACTTGTCAGTACTTTTCTAAAGGTGTGAGCTAYGATGCAAGCTCCTAATCATGGTGGGTATGACTTTACGTTGGTTCTGCTGCACCAGAAGAAAACACTCCGTGTGTGTGTGTGGTATGTCTATAACTTCTGACATTGTCCTCTCTCAGATAATAATTAATATTCCTTTTCCCTTTCCTTCCCAGACCTTCAAAAAGCCTAATGTTGGAAAAAGGAAGTTCAGCGATAGGCTCTTGTTTTCTCTCCCAGTGATTTTAAACCTCTATTTTCTCTCTCTGCAAAGCAGAAGCGGGAGGGCCARAGAGTACCAGACAGCTGGGGTGGTTGTACGGAGGCCAAACTAGCGGCTGCTGCTTTGCGCCAGGTTCTCGCCGCATCCCTGCCTCTGCCGGGGCGCGTCCTCCTGCTCCCGTGCCGGGCTGTGCTCGTGGGAGCACRAGCAGCACGGCAGGGTCCCCACACAGCTGTACCGTGTGAGGGGGCGAGCGGATCGTTCCGCAGTAATGTCTGATTTACACTGCAGAGAGCATCCACAGCTAAAAATAAACAGTTCTGGCTGGCTCTGCACACTTACTCCGACTAAAATGGGAGATGGAAAGGAAGAGAAACCCGGTGTTGGCGTCGTGAAGGCCAGATCCGTCCTRGTGTAGCCGAAATCACAGGGCCGGGGGCAGTTCCCGGTCAGCGAYGGCCTCTCTCCCCCCTCCTCAGCATCATCGCGGTGAGAGAGGAAGGACCCAAGAGCACAGGCGTTTTGGGGACTTGGCTCCTGACCTCAGAGCACAGAGCTCGGCTCCAGCCTCTCSCTTTTCCTGGCAGCAGGCAGAACGGAATAGGAAGCACTCCCTTGCCTGATTCCCTTCTAAGTGAAGAAACAAAAGCCTCATAATTCTCTCAAACCTCTCCAGGTCAGCAGAGGTGTCCCTGACATCAGAACCCAAAGGCGATCGCCATCCTGGCGGTAGCGGAGGCTGCGAGCTGCCACGCACAGTGCCCGGGCCCCGGCTCTCATCGGATGGACTGGGAATCACTGAATGTGCCCGCGTCTTTGGCACTAGAGGTAATGTAGTTTGCAAGCTAGTCCTGGTACCTTAATCACCCAAGCTAAACTTTTGTCAGGTGCTCAACAACCTTAGGGATGCACGTTACTTTTTTCATTGCTGGCAGGCAGCTTGCGGTGTGTTTCATTTTCACTAAGTTATAGCAGCATTAAGAAGACCAAAATTACACTCTGGGGACCCAAGTGCACAGTAGCTCTAAGCTATGCATTGTGGCAGTGAAGAGGGAATTGGGCACCACGGTGCTGTGGGGGTTTCAGATTCACACTTAAATGTACCACTGGCAACAGAGAGAACTTTCTTTGTCACAATGGCCATCAAAGAGCGCTTGCACTAGAGTCAGTTTTGCCTGTTTATTGGAGTTTACAAAGCACATCTCCAGCGTTTTAGATGTTAACGAGATGTTGAGGCTAATAACAGAAATCAACTATATTGAGCGAGATTAGTAAACATGTGAATGGAATGTAATTATATGGCAGGCGGCTTTATGTTAAACAGTGCTTTAAATTAACATGCTTTCTGTCAAAGCAATCATACAGTCAGTATAATTAGGTTACTTTTGCTGCAAGATTAACTGAAACCAAGAAAAAAAAAAAAACTTGCATTCAGATTTCTTATTAGGAATGGGGGAAGGGAGATATTAATATTCCAGAATGCTTTTCATTGGAAGAGTTTGGCTTCATGGTGAACTTTATGAGCAGACATTCCTAATTACAGTCCTTGTTAGCCCAATTTGTTATCTATCTAGCTTGGAAGTCACAGCAGTGTTAAAATTATCCCTCCTCTTAATGTTTCCCAGACTTGATGAAGGGCAATCCAAACAAGAGCTGGCTCGCACCCGCAGGTCTCTTACCGCGTGGTGCCAAACTCATGAGGGAGCTCTTTAACAGTGACAAGTTTTAACCATGGACGCATCCTCCCATAGATTGTGCAAGAGACGAGAGATCTGCGTAAACAGAGGAACACGGTTTTCTTATTCATAGCAGTTGCGGAGTTATTATCGTGTAAGAGGCAAACGTTTCATATTTTCCACCAGTTTTCCATATGCCTGATGACCTAATGGCTTCACCAGGAGCTGCAGTGCGTTGGAGAAAGCGTTTATCACAGCTGCGTTTATTTTCCTCTACTTCATGGCTTCAGCGTTCACGGGGAGCTCCTTTGCCTTGAAGGGGAGGCCTCACTTGCCTTTCCGCTTGTAGTCCAGGATTGCTATCGAATCGCCTGTTGYGAGGCAGAGAACAGATGGTGTTTAACAGGGCTCGCTGGAGAAGTCCCCTCGCAGACCAGCCTGCTGCAAGGGAGGAGCRTGCGAGCTAGCCCATAGCCCGGCAGCCCCTCGGGGGCACTGGATGTGCCCGTGGCCAGGAGGGGCCTCGCGTGCAGAGCTCGCGCCACCCGCTCCCGCTGCAGCAGCTGAGTGTGCCCAGCTGAATGTACCCGGCAAGCTGGGGGCTGCTGCGTTTCCAAAGAAGGGCTTGGAAACTGCCGTGGGCCAAATCCGTTAAGAATTACGGTGCTCTGCTAGTGGGCAACAGTATCTGTCAAYACCCGAGCCCAGCCTGAAGACTATGGGAAAATCTTAAAAAAAAAAAAGTTCACCTGCACAGAGATATTAATTCCTGCTCCAGCCGGTTGCCTCCTCACGAGGCTGGCCAGGATGGCACAGGACCCACCCAGGGCATCTTTCTGCAGCAGCAGCAGCAGCAGCAGTGATCACATCATTGTGCTGCCTTTGGCCCCGGAGGTGGCACCAACGAGACCTGAATAGGAACTCCTMCCCTCTAAAGCTCTCTTGGCTCTGGAGGATTGACCGCCCCTCGCAGGGTTCCCTCTGCTATAGCTGCTTTCCTTGTCTGTAGACTTTGGAGTCTCTAAAACTCTGAAAAACCTCCAGCTCTGAAACTCTGAAAACCCACCCCATTCTATTGATTTCCCAACCTATATCGCATGTAGCACTTGACCCCTTATGGAACATGAGGCCTTGCAGTCCTTCCTCCCTAAATCATCCTAGAAATATTTTAGGCTGACAAGTAGGAAGAGGTATTTCAAAGACACACATGGAAGAAGAAGACGAGTCTGTTAGGCCCGGGCTAGCGTGTTCGCAAGCATCTGTTAATATGTTTGGCCTCCAGTGATGAAACTGGACGCCTGGGCTGCCAGAGCTGCTGATCATGACTCCCTCCAGTGGATCATCAGATAAACTTGTCAGCAGCAGTAGGTCATGTCGCAGATGATGCATATTCTCTTTAAATAGCTGGATTCCTCTAGCCCAGTGGTAATCTGCGACTTGGCTGACAAATAGGAAGGATATAAATATGCCATCACCAGGCTGTGGCACCAACAGGATGAATGGATGAGGCAAAAGTAAACACGAATGCTTGGTTTGCACGCTTTGGGCCTTTAGATACAATTTTCCTCCTGAAATTGACTTCCTTTCATCACTGATAGTGAAATTGTAATAAATGCTTTTACTTCACTGAAAGAAATGTATATAACTTGGACTATTTCTTGTTCTTAAAGGCATGATAGAGCAAGTGGAAGTATTTCCTAGATATGAGGCTCTATTTAAAGCGGCCCAGGACACTAAAGATGCAACAGAACTGTGATAGCAAGGAGCAGAACCTGTGTCTAGATTGGTAACGACCTGCACACCAGCAGCATTTTAACGTTCATTCAGAAAGTGCCCTTCATAACTAAGCGTGTGCCCACAGGATGGTCGACTAACTTTTTACCCCACAGAAATACCCCTTGTATTGATTGATTTGCCCATCGGGTTTCTGCAACCTCAGCTCAATAAGTGATACATAAAATGAAAGCAGCAAGAATTTGTTCTTACATTATCATTTTACACATAATAGGTTGTGGGGGAGCCTTTTGCTTGGGCCGCTGGCGCCAGCTTCCTTTTTGCCCCCCTTTTCCTCAACAGGCAGTTCCACTGCCCGGCGAGGAGTATTTTCTTTGAACTCAGCATATGCCCCGTGGCTGTTGAATCTTACAAGTGATTTTGCCCGGGTTGCTTTAGTGAGCATTTAAATCTCTCATGGTGGTGTTGCTAGCCAGCGAGACAGCAAGGATCATATATAGCTCCTATTCACATGCATTTCAGAGCACTGAAATGAAGCAGCTGCTGAAAATGTTTCAGGGCTGCCAGATGAAAGACAAATGAATGCACTGAATCTGCAGGCAGTGGTGCTGGAGAGRAGACCTCACCTTAAATGCTGCATTTCCTACGCTGGAGAACTCTGATGTGAATTTCTGCCGAGGATCTGCTTGCCTCACCAGCTAAAAATCCTAGAGGAAACTCACCAGCCTTATTTTTGAGGGCTCCTTTTTGACAGATCAAAATTAAAAAGAGATCAGCTGCCTGTGTGACGYTTCCTACTCCTCAGGACTGGGAGAAGACACCACGTGATTCATCTTTGGTACTAAGACCCTGCAACCGGAYTCCCCGCTGAGGCAAAACCGTGGCRGGGAGAGAACGAGCCCATTGTTTGCCGTTATCCKCTCTGGCCTTGCTGYGCTGCTCAGCAGTGTCCAGCGCCGTGGAAACTTTGGAATCCGAAGCACASGAGCAGGGAAGTCGTTGCTGGTGCCGCTGGGTTGCCTGAGTGACCACGAGCCCGGCTGTGCAAGGGGAGGCCGCGGCAAATGAGAAACAATGCATTCCTGAAAGCTCGCATGCTGTATGAGGCAGTTCGTAAATACTGAAACACATTTAGGGCCTGGCATCTCTGGGGTTGTTCTCGTGGGGGAAAACAAGKTTATGTTATTAGGCAGTCTGAAATGGTATCTCGGCTTTTTGCGAAGCACAGGATGTGTAGCTTTAAAAATTGCTTGTGATAGCTGAAAGAGGCCATCCACGGACTTTGGGATAATTTGGAGCTAACTCCACCTCTGTGGGTGGAAAGAAGTAAGTATTTACATGTCTGGCACCTTTCATTTTAGGGAAAATGGTAGTGGCCTGAAGCTATAGAGCAACAAGGAGGAGAGCCCTTACATAAGAGAGCACCCTGTGGGAAAAGCTTCCTTTGAAGCCTACAGTGAGTCCCAAGAGTCTGCCAGAGGGAAAACTCAAAATAATGCCCCRTGATGGCGGTGAGGGGTAGATGTTCAGGAGAGGTGAAGAACCTTGTCCTATCGCACCACAGATTGTTTCGGTTTTTGTTCTTCCACGGGGGTATTTTAACTATTTCAGTCCCTTTATTGCGATGGGAAGGGGAAATGGGAAAAGATTAGGACAAAAAAATCAGAGCCATCACAAATGCTGCAAGAAAAAAGGTGTGTTGGAACCACATCTTCAACCAATTTGCCCTGTTTTTACCCTGGCTGTGCRGAACAGAGGTTTGTCTCAGTCAGGAGTATATTTAGGCTCTGGCACACTATAGTTTAGAAAAGCTTCCCTCTGCTTGTGTTTCAGCAATATTGGGATCTTATCAATGCCAGCCTTAGGAAGTCCTGCTGCTCTCTTGGGTGGACACAGCTGGGAAATGGAGGAGGAAAAATATCTGAGTTAAAAACCAGCCTGCCTGCAAAAMCCAGGAATGCTGGAGGAGGAAAGAGCGGCGGTGGGCAGGACTCCCTGAGGGGCTTCTGCTCTCAAGGTCCCCGTGTTACCAAACTGCAGGCTGTCATGCTACAGAGCAGCCAGCTATTGGGATGGACTTCAGCTGTTATCCTTGTACAGCAAGTCTAGCCACCAGTCCTGAAGGTGAAGAGCTGAGAATACACGTAAAATTACAGGAGATTACATGGGCAAGTTGAGATGAGCGCCCAGTGCTTGGATGAAAACACCAAGCAATGGTTAAGGCCAAGATTTTGTGGCTCTTTTGAAAAATATGAAGTGGGAATGGAAGGACAAACCCAGCACACACAGAGATCTCCATGGACCGCTAAAGGACATCRGATGGAGGATATAAGGTATGTAATTTACATGTAATCTTTGAGGCTACATTTATACTGGCACGACTGGGACTGCTTTCTAGCCTTTCTGGAAATATAKAAGAGAAAGGTGGATGTTTGCCTCATTTCTTGAGATTTCATGAATTAATATCTCTGTTTTGGATGAGCTTATTTAGTCAGCAGCTCAAAATGCATCTGATTTTTGCAGTTAATTTGTTCTCTRTTTGGCAAAACCTTTGGTTCCCTAAACACCTTCAGAATCAAAATAGTTTTATTTCGATTATCTTCCGTTTTTGCATCAGGCGTATTCTAGGCCCAGAATAACTCATGCTTCCTTGATGGTGAAAAAATCTCATAGCTAGATTGTGTAAGATCTGGTTTTGTCTTTTAGCAGTGATGGCATGACAGTTAATTAAATATAAGAAACAAAACGTAGTAGTAGAAGTATTTGCCTTTTTGGAGATGSCTCTTAAACCAGAGTTAGTGCAGAACACCTACAAGTCTCTTCAGCTACCAGCCATCTTCATCCCATATTGTATTTATGCAAGAAGAGAATATAGCCAAAATTTTCTATTATGGGCACGTGGAGTGAGCATCTTATTTGCAAAGGTATCCAGCCCTGACGCTGGTTATTCAGCACATTTAAAGGCAATCTGCTCCTTTTAGGTAACAGCGTGCACATGGTGAGAGACTAGCTATAGACACCCTGCTTTGGCTTGACAGGCATGTGAGACTTCCCAGAACGGAGCAGGCGTCACATGTTCCCTGGGAACAGGGGGAGGTCGGCCTGTTTATTTTCAGAGGTGCCTTTTGCGGGGTTTTTCTCTTCAACAAAAATCTCGTTTAAAAATTTACAAACGTTCACACATTCCTCCTAAATAAAATACACGCTTCCTGACAGACGCTTTCATGCTCAAAAACTTTATCATGAATGAAAAAAAAAAGAGGAAACCAGAAGAGGGGGAAAAAACAAACAAACAAAAATTCACCGCCAAACCTCAAGCTTTGTCAGTTCTCTTTTTTCTTCCAACTGGTGAATGTTTTCTTCTAAAGCACTCTTTATATGTATATATAGAATATATACATATATATAATTATGTATATTTGTATAAAAGAGTGGTTTTGTGTGTGTGTGTTTATATATATGTATATATAATATATATATAGCAGGTTCTGTGTGTATATGTATTTGTATACATACTTGCTTATTTGTCCAAGTAGACCAACTTTCTCTGTCTTTAAATCCTCACTGAGTCTATCACCACAGAGGCAGAAGGGAGATGTTCTCAAAAGTGCTCTCTGCTACCTCGCTATTGAGATGCTCTCACCTGGATATGTTGCCTTCTTATGAATTTTTAGTAAGTGGTAACATTTCCTAGTTCACTAAACCCTGAGTTTTAGCCCAGAACTGTGGACTATTGTTGGAGAAAGAATTCAAAGCCCAGTGGTTATGCTGGTAAGAGATGTTTCTCAAGTCACACTAGGGCTGATTTGTTAGGGTTGGGATTCTTGCTCTGATCTGCTTGTTGTTGGAGCTAGCCATATTTATCAGGCACCCAAATGCCCCCACGGTGGACACTGGCCCTCCTTCCCCCTTGCTTCCTCCACAGTCACGGGAGTTCATCTTAGATCACTTTTTTTTCATGTCATTAGAAGTGAAAAACAAGAGATAAAACTGACCCCATATCATGCGGTTGAGGAACTCTCCGAAGCTGTAGAAGCAGACGGTGATGGCAAGGCTACCTGCCAAAAAGGCTGCTAGCCCGAGGGGGCTGAACAGCCCAAAGAGAGGATACACCCACTCTCCTGTTACCGAGTAAATCCACAGCACCCTGGACAAGGAGAGAAATTGMTTTCAGTTAGCACCGTGAAGGGAGAAGAACCACTTCGTGATCTTTAACTCCGGAAGGGCCACGTTATCAACAGTCCTGATACAAAGAAAAGTAGCTCAGCCTCTCCTTGGCGTTTGCATTATTTGCTATGAAGCACACTCAAATCACTGCTAAGCTAGAGGGATTTCGGGCTGAAATGTACACAGTGCTGCGCTGCCACCCCAGGGTCATGGATTATTATACCTGTAAAATTGCAATTAAAAAAAAAAAGTGAGATGGTCAGAAATAAGCATCTGTACTGGACTGTCGCGAGTATAGAATCCCAGGAGTATATAGAGTATAGGGGGCCAAGCCACATCTCAAGAGTTGGTGGAAAAATAAGTGCTTTTTCCTAGTGGCATCTCTGTACCCTCGCTGTTGACCAGTCCAAGCCCCATTTTAGGAGTGATTCAGGAGSTGAGAGGGAAATTTACTTGTGACTTTACTCTTGATCTAAAATTAAAAGAGGAGGAACAACCTCCAGGTAGGCAGCAGAGCTATAACTGCATTGCCTCTTGGTTTCAAAACCGTTTGGAAAGCATCTTTGGTAAGAGGCAAAGAATAAAAGAGAAAGTGATAATTATGCCTACTTTATAAGGCTTCTTTTCTGCCTAGGCCTTCCCTTTCTCCGTTTTTCTTCACTCAAAATGAATCTTGTCATGGCTGGCAATTTTTTGACATTATTTTCATGATTTATAGCTCATAGAAATGACCAGCAGCAAATGCTTGGGTTTAAGAATATATTCTTTGTGTTTAAAATCTACATACAAATGTAGCCTATGAATATATATATTTATATATACTTCTTTATTTATAATGTTAAAAATAGTGAAATAGGACAGATCTGTGGTGACTGTTCTGAGGATGTGCTCTTGCTAAAATTGGGCACCACTTCCCTAAAAAGAACCTGCAGGTCAGAAGGATCCTGCATTGCTTAATTCTTCATTTATAGATAACAGCTGATACACTTTTCCATACCTTCCCCTCTACTGCCAGCGTTTACAAGGGAGCACAGCCTTAGTTGCTCTGAAGGGACTCCTGCTTGCCCCTTCTAGTGCATGTCATGACTCAGAAAGAGGAGTGACAATCAAGCTGCCCCACAGGCAGGAAAATAGGTCACAAAATAGAGAAATYAGAGAGTACAAAGGAAAAATAATGGCTAAAAAGGTGAGCTCTGATTTTGCCGTTTAGAGAGGGAAAGGGTGTTGCTGAACTGCTGTAGAATTCAGGGCAGCACCTGGACCCCACTGAGAGGTGAGATACAGCAGGAGGCCATGGGGGGTTATTCTTTCTTCTTGTTATTTGTGTGTCATTTCCAATGTTAATGGGGGCTTTGGACTCACTGAAGGAAATGAAAAGAAATCCCCAAGGAGTTATTAAATGGGAAAATCCAAAAAGAGGAGAAAAATATGGCGGTTATGTGAGCGCTCTGGAAGTGTGGTTAATTTGAAATTAAAAGGTTGTGAAATGGAAATGAGCATACAGTGAAAGAAAAATCTTGATTCATGGCAGAGGTAGAATATGGACTCGTTACAAGGGAACCATTAGTGCCTAGTGCCTAATTTTTGAGTTTTAGTTTTGCAAAGATACACTGGGTGACCTATAATGATTTTCATTCCCTTACAAAAGTAGTTTGATCTTTACACCAAAAGCACTTGTACAATTGTGATGATGAAGATTTATTTTACCCTGATCTTTACTTTTAAATTGATTTTGCCACTGATATGGAAAAGGGCAAGCTCTTGCTACTTCCCTTTTAAGACTTAAAATGCCCATTCTAATATCTTTACATCCCTCATAGTTTTCAGTCTGATGACTGCCATAGGTACAGTGTTACCTAGTGCAAACAGGAGCAGCAGCATCTACCCTTGCAGGAAATAATGAGTGTTACTGTGTTGATTCTCCCCGAGGAAGGCGAGTTCAAGGCACTGGCAGTAGCTCCCATGCAATGCCTAGGCAGGAAGGGCTTTGGGGGAAGGCACAGTGCTCGCGCCTACAGAAGCTGCCCGGAGCCTTGTCTGAGCTCAGAAGGCAGCAGAAGCCAAAGGCTGCCATAAGACAGGCAAAACGAAGGTAGCATTAAGTAACAGAGTGAACCAGAGCATAGAAATGGAATTTAGGAAGCCATGATCCTAATCGTATTAGGCTCTGGGCAGGATTAGCATGAATGGTTCCTAATTTGGTTATATAATGTAGTAGCAAAGTTCATTGTTTCCAAAGCCACTATTATAAGTTCCAAATCACAAGATTGCTTTATCTCTGTGATTTATTTTCTGTTCCAGGTTTTCATTCAGTGGGATCGAGGTACATAATGCTGGAGCGTACCTAGCTGAGAGTGAGAACTGGTGGGTAAAACGGGACAATGAAACACCTCAGCAGCCCCAGCTGCTTTGCACAAAGCTTCGCATGAAAACAAATTTCTCCTCTGTTGATCAGTTATTCTGCATCTCCCACTCCAGGGTCTCGGTGCTTCCCGTGTCCAGAACAGCTCTGGGAAGTGTCTTACACATCCCAGTGCATCCTGAGCCTGTCCGGATGCATCCTGGAGCCGCGGTTCATCCTAACGCGGGCCCGGAGCAGGCTGACCTGCCGAGAGCCACCGTGGTGGCTCCACGGAGCGCACTGTGCCTCCTGTGATGGGGCGCTGCCTCCAGAGTCTGCGTGCTGCATGCGGGCAGCAACAGAGCAGACCCAGCCCCACGGCCTGTCGCACGTGCAGGACGTGGGCTATGAACAGACCCGCTTATATACAGTCTGTTTTCTTGGAATCCCTGCAGATGGAAAGTGGGATCAACAGGTTGGAGATGAATGATGGCATGTCCCTGGGAATGCAGGGGTTTCCCTCAGTGCAGCTGGAGGTGACAGTGCAGCAGATGCTTCCTTGGTGCTGCAGTCCACGTGCACCTGGCTCTGAGTATCACTTTCTAGCTCAGGTTTCTAAAGCCACTCAGATTTCCCCAACAAGCATCAAAATAAGTGTTCACAGAATCATAAAGATTGGAAGGGACCTCTAAAGATCATCTAGTCCAACATCTCTGCTCAAGCAGAGACACAGTAATTTTTCTCATTCCAACGTCTTAGGTAAAATTAAAAAACCCCACCACAACTCCAAAGTATCGTTAAAATAAAAAATTCAAAATCCTTTCTTTTAAAACACATAAATATTATGCCTCTTCTGGACCCATGACCCCCAGACCTTTGCGGTTTCCTCTTTACAATAGTCAAAAGCAAAAACTGTAGAAATGAGAGGAGAATATTATCCTAACAGAAAAAAAAGTACATATTATCGAAGTACCCCAGAGTTTATAACAATTTAGTTGTCTTTCTAAAGAGGATGTAGAATAGCAGGATCCACCAAATATAGCCTTGGGGGCAATACTGTGTTTGAAGAAAGCTACTTTTCCTGTGTCTGGAAAGAGTTTTTATGGGTCCTGCCTGATGTTGATATGTCTTATCCACAATATAGACTATTTGTCCGATATGTCTGTGAGAAAACTTAATCTAAATACAGAGTTTAGCTGTGTTTTCTAAAGCAGATCACCTGACGAAAACCCCATGTTTTGAATGACACAATTCTTACCAACTCATATACAGAAAATAGGCAAATCCTACTAGGAAGAGTCCCTTCTTCTTTGTTGGATAACGATGTGGCGTGGCAAAGATTTCCAGGAAAGCGAAAGGCAATATAGTTGTGTGCTGAGGAGAGAAGAAAATCTGTCACAGACTGGTAGCAGCGCTGCATGTTCACTCATTACTGCCCACAAAGCTCAACAACACACACGGGGCCAACGTACGATTTAACAGTATTGTGTATAATGTCACACAAAAGCATAAATGGCATTCTTAATAATGAAGACATCTCCCCACAGTATCAAGGACTGTGTCAAGGTCCACCTATAGAATGATCTGTCTGACTTTACAGGAGATGATCGCTTGTTTTAAGTCTTATAAATGCAGTACATTTCTGGTAATGCTCACTATAGTACAAAAGACACTGAGAGCTATTGTTATGTGTGTTTGAGGACAGGGAAAGTCTTCTCCTTGAACTCAATCCACGGTTGATGAACTATCTCCATTTTTTGCCCAGGTTATTACTATTAGACAGAGCAGTGCAGCATCAGTTTTATTCTATTGCAGGTATGGTGTGTGGTGGCTCTTTCTGCAGACTGAAGAATGTTGCGGTGAACTCACGGTGAAAGCCGGACACAACCCAGGACTGTATGGCAGAGGAGATTCAGGAAAGTTGAACAAGGGTAAGGAAAGTGATTGCCAGAGGAGCCAGACTAGGTTAAAATAGCTTCAGTTTCAAATGCCCGTATSATCCTAATTGTCAGAGCATGGGGGATTTTGAGCACAGGACGAGGAGTCTGGCCGCCTGGTGACATTAGCTCTTCTGGGGCTGCAGAGCTGCTCCGACAGGGCTGCTGGTTCCTTCTGCATGGGGGAGAAGGTGGGAGCCCAGCAGAGCTSTGGGTCTTGGTACCCAGTGGACATGGGGAGCTCTTGGGGAACTGAAGCTTCATCAGGTTGGCTGATTTGTAGCAACTTGAAAGAGAAGCTCCCAGTTAAAAGTTGTGCAGTTTTCTCTGGGCAAGCAAGCCCTAGGTTGAATTGCAATGCCTGGGACAGAAGGCCCAAGAGAAGGCCTAGCTAGTGCTGGGGAACAACACAGCAAAAGCAGTCAGAGGTGGAACAGCAGCCAACTATTGTAACAGTGGTAGCCAGCTACTCAGTTAAATTCCTGATAACTAAGCAAATGGTTTCACAGTTAGATGGGGACGGATAGGGCATGGGAGAAGGAAAGACAGACTTAAAAAAAAAAAGGAAAAAAAAGGTTTTTTTCCCACTTAATGGCACAACCTATCAGACATATGGTGTGAAGCTCCATGATGTCCAAAGGAAGCTTTGGTTTTCGTGGTTTCAATGCAGGTAGGTGAATGCGTGAGAGGGTAGTAGGGTGTTTTTTGTTTTTTAGTAGGTTATTTAGTTTTTAGGTAGTTTATTTAGTTTTTAGTTTAGTAGGGGTTTTTTTAGTGTGTTTTTTGTTTTCTTGCTGAATATTTCTAGTATGAGAGATGCCACAAACATAGATGGACTTGTGCAAACGCACACAGAGCATGCCTTGCCTGTCTGTGAGGCAGACCTTCTTTGCCTGCCCCTACCATATACCCTTGAGGCCGCTGACCTTCCTGGGTGGTAGCTGTATCAGTACAAGCGATCCCAGGATTCATTTCAATCGGAAAAGGCCTCCCACGTGCAGAGTCTTTTCATATATAGTTTCTGTAACTATGTCTTTGACTCTGAAATCCGAGTGCTGGGCTACCTTCAGAATTACATTAAAATGTTTATTTTCCATAGATCATCAATAATTTGTCTTACAACAAAACCAAAATACCCATGCAGGAGAGCAATGATAGGAAACTCTCACTTCAGCCTCATTATTAGGCTTCAGCCATTCACAGTGAGTTTGTCCATTATGCAAAGTGGATATAAGTCCTGATTTTCATCTGGCATCTAATGGCCTACAGAATTCCTTGGGGACACGTGAAATGGTGTGCTACTCAATTAATTAATTCCAACACTTTCAGCAACTATAAGCTGGTTACTCCAGCTGTATTATTGCTCTACTAAGAGGAATTTACTAGGAGTAATTTGGTGAAATAATTTTTTATTGGAGTGAGCGGAGTTCAGGTGGGGTTATTTTATATACTTATTTTTTAGGTTGAGGCTTTGTGTTCATGGAACACTAGCTGGGTACAAGTTAGTGGTATAATGAGGCTTTAGGTGGGAGTGGAGAAAAAAGAAAGGCATGGCATTCACGAATGGTACTAACAGGAATAACTGGGAAGGAGCCACTGCGCTTCCATTGACACTGACTGGGTTTTAGCTGGCATTCGATGTTTGATTTAGGGTACCCCACTTTGCAGGTGAAGATAATTTCAAGTACATCCAGACGAGAACAGCTCAAATGGCAAGAAGATACGAAGAGGAAAGCAGCCTAGAGCGAGGAGCAGAAAGCACAACTGAAAGGACTGCTGCATCTAGAGAGGAAAGACGGGTGAGAAAGGCAAACGTTTTCAAAGACTTTAKCAGCTGATGCAGCAACAGTTGTGACGGGTGAGTTGTTCTCCATGTCTGTAAGGGTAAATGACCAAGGGTGAACGGCTCAGTTCACATCAAGAGGGAGCCTTATGCTGGAGATTCAGCTTTACACCTGGGGAGATGTGACACCCTCGTGTCTTATATAAAAACATTTTTTTTTTTTTACAAACATATTTATGTGGAGGGGGCTGTCTGCCTCTCTTTTAGCCACAATTTTTTAAAGTCTTCAGTTTATCCTRCATACTGGTACATGATTTATGAAAATGTGTATTGTGTCTTCTGTACAAATAACTSTGCATCTCTAAGAATATCTTCCCGTGATATTAACCCAGTTTTATTTAGTAATATATATTTAGCTAACTCCTAGTTAGAGAGAAGTGCTGCATATGTAGCTGGATACGACCTTTGTAAGACCATATAAATTGCTGTTTTGCCACACAAACGACTTGGCAGGACAGTTTTTTACAATGTTAGGAGTTAACTGGCTTCATGCACCCCTAGAATGCAAATGGTCTTTTTGTTCCCTTGTATTAATACTGTTCTTTTGAAGACATGAACCTCCTTTTTTTTTTTCATCATCATCCTCTTCCCCTCTACACAACACCCAGAGTCCAGTCAGAGGCCCAGCGAGCACATGAGAAAGCCTTCCCTGGCGTTTCTGCCATGCTGCAGCCTGCTGCTGACCTCGCGTCCTTGTGCCACGCCGCGGCAGGTCCTACCTTGCCCGCTGGCAGGAGCTCACGGGGGCAATCCTGTGCGACAGCGGGGCGGGTCTGCGGGATGAGGTGCGTCCCTCGCCGCACGTGTTTGCACAGCAAATGCCACAAGGGCGCGGGGCGCTGCCATGGGCGCCGCGAGCTGCCCCCCGGCGCCGCGAGAAGCTGCCGGCGGCGGCGGCGGCATCATTCGGGACAGGCCGTGTACCACGGTCAACAGCGCCCGCTGAAAGGCTTTAAAGACTTGCCGTTTGCTTCTAGAAAAATATGTTGTTTTCTCATCCTCGTTGGATTTACCATAGGCCCCTATGAGCCACAGCTCATTAAAGGCRCTTTAAACCCTATTTAGCCGCACTTTCAAACTGACATTTGTCTAAAGGGTGTAATAACCGTACGGAGCCAAATTCAAACACGCGAGATCRCCTCTTGCTTTAAAGAAAACTCCGTGATTAAGCTCAGATTGACACCGATCAAAACATTGGCAAAAATTGCTGGAAACAGTGACTCATTTTTTATTTCAATTAACGGTTTCTCAGTTTCACGTATAAACAGTGAAGCTGACAAAACTAATTATCACAGAGGGAGAAAAAACTATTTCACTCCAAGGTAAGGGAAAAATGGCAAAAACAATAGCTCTGTGTGCTGGCCTGGCCATCAGTGAGCTGAATGGATGAGTGACAGATCTTACGTTTTCTCCCTTAGTACAAAACCTCCTAGTACTTTTTCTCTGTTCCTTTAAAAATTAACACATTTGTATGTCTAAATACTTCTTGTCGAGGAAAACCTTCCATTTATTAATTATATTAGGACAGAAGTATTTTCTATTTTTATTTTTACAGGGCACTAAGCAGAAAAATAGAGGCTATTGGTCTCTTGAAATTATCAGACCTTGTGTTAACTCATTCCATTTTTAATCTGAATTCAGCTTCCAACTATGTGATAAAATATATCTGCGGCTCCATTTGTCAACTGTCATTTTTTGCTTGTGTTTGCTTTGTTTGCTTTTATCCTGACAAAGTCAGGGGAATTTGAACTAACGATAAAATTGCAACATTGTTTGATATGTCATAAAATTCAACATATGAACACAGGGAAAAGGTTTCTTAAGTTCCTGAACTTTATCTGGAATAYTGGTATTTTAGTGTCCCGCAGAGAAGGATGAGATTATAACATTTTCCCGTGTCTTTCTTTTTGGTTTCCTACCCAGTGTTGTGTGYTTTTTTCTGGCATACATCTCAGGTTTGTGAGTTAAACTGAGATAAACAGTCTTCTCCGAATACTTTTCCACTAGTTGGTAAAACCACATAGTATTTTTATCTCCCATATATGTTTTGAGGAATCCGTGTATTTACTCAATGCTATATACTTGTTTTGCTCGTGGGGATATAAGCAAACACAAGTTTTCCGGGGCTAAGGAGCCGGGGCTGGGTACAGTTTCTGCTCGGCCGCCGGCTCCAGCTTGTGCTTGGCCTCAAGCACATGAATAATCTCCCTAGAGCTGCTGAGATCACACGTGGGTTTAACGCACGCGTCTCCGTTTGACTCAGCTCGACCCTGCTTGACTCCAGAGGCAAGGAAATGATGCCGTCATCGACCAGAACTGTTTGTTTCTGATTTGTCTGTATTTATACACCCTCTGTGTCTCCATTAAAGAGTGAGACTTTAACAGGGATGTTCACAGTTAGCACGGGCCAAACGGAACTTCCCTCAGCACAGTCAGGCACCGTGAAGCGCGTTGGAAAAACGTGCCCATCKTCCTTCAGACCAGTTCCCCAGGGAGCCTGTGTGCTGCCAACCACAGGCAGATACTCAGGGCTGTGTCTTCTCTACCAGTATGTGGCTGCAAACAAAAAGTAAAAGCCCATTTCCGTGCTGTCTTATAAGACATAAAAGCCGATGCTTGTGTGTTCAAGCTTGAGGTGTTTCCTCAGTTCATCAGTTCTTGCTTGGGAAATGTCCCAATATCYCTAGAAATTTCCTTGAGTTGAATGTTTTTATAAACAATTACACTTTCTGCTATCTGAGCGTAATAAAACTAAATGGCCTCCTGTCACCATAACCACTACTTAATTTTATTCTCCTCATAATTTTCTGGATCCCTCTACTTTCTTTCCTTTCTTGGCTTCCTCTTGGAACAAAATCCCTCCTGTGAGTTGTTTTACTATGATACTGTCTTCATTCAAGTGCCTGCTTTAAAATTTTACTCCGTAATCTGTTCTTAGSTATTTTTGCTCCTTTCTATGCCATTTCTTCTTGAGGGGTGGGGGGATTAAGGAATTATTGTTCATTTTATTGTTTTGTTTATTCAGAGAGTAAATTACCTTGGTTAAAGTATTTAGTCAAATAAGTATTTTTTTTCTCATATTACTTTTCATTTATACTTTTAACCATTGATGCATMTTCAGGGAATCACAGAGGATTACAAAATAATTTATTGGTAGARAGAGTTCTATACTGAGTTCTTACTGAACAGCCATAATAACATATTAGTCAAGAAGCTATTGCTTCGTTAAACTTTAGCATCAGTCTTGCCTGAACTTTCAGCATTTTTCTCATCCATTTATATGCATCTGCCAAGCAATATTTTTTTCTGTTTCTTTTTTTGAGACAGGCACTATTTGGAGGAACATGATTGTGAAAATGGCTGAAACATCATGCTAGTTGTATGATCGAAGGTAGAACAGCGTCAGAGGTAACATTTCCTGCATGCCTGCATGTGTGTTTGCAAATAAATCCCTGGCTGAATACCTGGATGCTTATTAGCAAATGTTTTGTATCGGTGGCAAGGCTAGAATTTTAATCACGTTTCTCCCTGGTGTGAGATACATAGTGCAGGAAAGTGATGTTGCCTGCAGCGGGAAGCCAGCACGAGTCTGGAGCGACACATTTCTTCGCTGTGGAGTATTTTTCTCCAGCTGTTCATTCACGGGCCGGGTTGTGGAGGCTGCACCTGTGCACTGTGGGCTGGCRGACGTCAGGGAGGATTCCCTGCCATAACATTTCTCTCTGAAACACATACTTTGTCCCTGAAGAAATGGGCTAATGTCAACAAAAATGGAAACTTCAAAAAAAAAAAATGTATGTAGTGCTGGGAAATCTAAGCAAGCATCTTTGCACTTCAGTGTGTCGGGTGATTAATATAATGTACCATATCCCTCACACAGACATTCCTCCTCTCTGCCAAAAGCTGGATATAGTTGGAAGTCTGTAAATGATCATAGTTGCCAGAGAGCTTAAAAATGAGATCCTGTGAAATGCAAACAAATGGAAATGTTTCTCTCTTGTGTAAATATAAAAGAATTATTAAGCATTAAATACCAATTGCAAGAAGAATCGATTGAGATGGTCAGAGCTGAAACCAAGGCGGTTCCTGGGTAGGTGCTTGAAGCATCATTCGAGATAGCACGGGCTGCACAAGCAGCTTCTGCTCTACACACAGGTTTTGCAATCAGTGGGCTCGTTAGTGGCACAGGAGCTTCCCAAGTAATTTGGAGATTTTGTGTAATTTATAATCCTTTACATAGATGTGGGGACCCTGTGTGTGCAGGAGGGCTGGACTGGATGACGTCTGGAGGTCCCTTCCAACCTTAACCATTCTATGATTCTATGCCYGGATGTGCAAATAAGACTAAGTGGTAAGCCATTTTTCCTTCTRTGCTTCCATATACCATCCCTCTGCTTGTTTTTCCTTTGTTATCTGGTTTACAAGATCTCCAGAGCATGCCTAGTTCATAACTATGTGTCTATAAAGTGCCAAGGACAATAAAATCTTGATTTTTGTCAAGGCAGGAGGGTAAACTAGCTACAGAATAAGTTATGAAAAGAGACAGTTAAACCAAACATAACTGTAGCCTAAAAATAAAGGAAAATGTGCTTTGTAAAAGCACAAGAATTGTGCTTTACAAACTAAAAATTACWGACCTCCTTTACAAGAGGACAGTTGTACCATAACAGTTTTTGTGAATTCATCTGGACAATATTGATGTGTAACCTTTCTTTTGCTTTAGAAAAATGTTTGTGAGTGATCTCTTCTGACCCACTGTGGCCCCTTTTTGCTTAACATTCAGTTCTGTCATCCCCTTCGAAATGCAGTATTCCCCTATCCTGCCATTAAATTGAATAATACACGCGTGTGATTCAATCCAAACTGTCTACTCTAGTTACTAGCCTTCCAGAGAGTATCCAGATGTTGCTTGAAAAGAGAAGACTGGGAAAGAAATAAACAGTTTCACTCAGTGACCGGGCCAGTGCRGCTTTTAATCTCGGCCATCTTCCACTTAAAAAATCTTGCTCAAGTGAAATAATTGTATTTGAGACATAAGTATCTTTTTTCATGCATGAGTCTCAAAGGTTTGTATAAGGATGGCAGAACRTACTATCCAAGATAAACAGGAAAGGAAACTGAGGCACGGCCTTGGACTAAACACTCCGGAAAGGCCAAGGGAGAAGCACAGGTTCTGTATACTCTGGAATATACAGCCTCTTTACGTTTTAGCACGATTGTTTTCTGCATTAGCCGACCTTTCTGCGAAACAGAAGATGTTCCTGTTGAGGCTCTAAAGACATGGCTAAAAGGCCATGTTCTTGGTACAGCTCCGGGCCCCCCGTGGACGAGGATGCTGTCACAGTGYAGGAGCAGCAGAGGCAGAAAAATGAATAGCTGGTTGCTTGTTACAGGGAAGATGCTAGATCTCGACAGGGAACCGAGGGCTYGTATTCCTGAACTAATTTTGTGTGGTTGTTTTTCAGATTTACTCCTTAGTTACATAACAACATAGGCTTTCTCTGTTTACAGTGCTAAAATAGACCATGCTGAAAAAAAGAGCCACCCGCACCCTCCCACTGGCAGTGGGGTGGCCCTGACGCGCCGTTGAGCCACTGACGCCTTTTCCCATCAAAGCCACCAGCTGCTGTACCCACTTTGCTGTGAAACGCCTGCGCTCTCAGAGCCGTGAGGCGCAGCAAYGTGCAAGAAAGCAAAGGGCAAAGAGAAAGCGTCTGCTTGGCAATCAATACCTCAAGATTGGTCCCTTCAAGCATTGGTAGCTCCCTGGATCTCCACGGCGTTTCCAGTGGGCAATTTGGTTTTGCTCAGCTAAGCTTGAAGMCTTGAAAACACTGTTTTTCTAGAAATAAAGCTTTCTGCAATGCTAAAAGACAGCCTCCTTCTAAAGCACAATCAACATTTTCAAATGTCTGTCATGGCATTTGTAGGAACTTTGCTGCCAGCCATAAGCGGACGGAAAGTTTTGCTGCCCACACGCGCTGTGTGCCAATGTAGAAGATGTGGAAACCCTCCAGGAGGCTCCCATGGGACTCAACTGAGCGGGTTCCCTTTCGGCTGGAGGGACGTTGCCTTGGCTGCACAGTGGCCCCTGTTTCAGAGCCGTGCAACGCAGCACAGAGTTAACCTGAGGGCATTACTGTGTCGTTGCCATCTACGGCGCTCCTCCACTGGAATGCATCCCAAAAGATGGGGATTGTCAATAGCAGGCATCAGTCTGCACGCAGCGCAGATGTCTCGTACTCGGTAGTTACTGGAAGGAAAACTTCCCACCCAGGACCTGTCAAATGCAGGATGCCTGCAGCGTATTAAGAGCTTTAGAAATAAAATACTAGGTTTTGATAGAGCTCTGCTTTGTGTGAAGTTTCTCTCATCAAAATAATTTTGAGGAAGGATTCTTTTGCTTTTTTAACACCTGTTTTTGACATTTCTGAGATGGAAAAGCTTTTTGTTGTCGTCAAAATGACTCTGTTATGAAATGGAGATGTAGGGAAGGTAAGAAAGAAGGTATAATGAGTACAGCCTAGGAATTGCTGCAAATAGTTCTTCCACATAAAATAAAAATCTAAGTTCTAGCACCTCTCAGCCTACCCAAGGCACAAATAAATACGGAAATGGAAAGGGGAAATTCCCAGCTGTGTTCCGAGATCCAAACAGAAAGCAAAACCTCCTCTCCCCGCAACCCATGCCCTTTCCATTCCCTGTACCTCCATCACTGTGAGGAGTGTCAGCTTTAACCGGCAGTGAATCTCGGACCTGAAACCCGTGTGTTGCTGAGAACCACAGGGGCCCCGTTTTTGGCTGGCCGTGCTTTTGAGAGGCAGCGGTGCCTGCTTGCATCTGTTCTGCTCAGGGCTATGGAGCGCTGCTTCGGAGCCTCCGAGGAGATGGATTTGGGCGCTTAGAGCAGCTGATCAGCTTAAAAATGCAAAACGACTGCGGTTTATCGCCCGGCTATCAGTAACATGGTAATGCGCGTGTGTGTTTGGATTCCCGACACATGCATATGGAAATCAAGTGGTCGTTCAAAACATTTAACAAGTGTTTCGGCTTGAGATCCCGAAGCCGCTTGCATTTTTGTTCAAAACTGTTGCAGTGGGCTGCACTGTGTTGTGCTTAAGAACCTGAAGTCCGGTCGAGAAACTAGAGAGAAACGCGGCTGAGACTTCTGTGTGATTATTTCATCCTTTCTGGCTCCTCTGATTAAGCCTAGCACTGGACCTCTCCCTTCTCTCCCCCTTCCCATTCGCCCCGAGAGGCCACCATGACCTTACAATCCACCCACAGTTTCCATCTTAATGTCAGCCTCCTTGCACTTGACTGATGAGAAATATGTGATTATTCAACACATCATAAAAAAAGCCAGAGCAAATGAAGGAGAAATCTGGAAAGTATTTATAGAAATCTGTAAACAATCATTTCAATTCAGCTATTCAGAGCTGTGCACACATTAGCCTATTAGCTCTTGAGCTGTCATATGTTTTTTTGCTTCTTTCACCTTTCCGAAAAATTAAGAAATGCTTTGCTCTACTCCCAGCCATTTTGTATTTCACAGACTTATGTTTGCAGAAGCAACTTATTTTTGGAGTTACAATACCGAGTATGACTTCGCATCATTTCATTGACTTAAAAAACGTTTGACAAGTAAATAACTCACTGACAACCCTTGTGTGCTAAAATGCTTCTTTAGGCAACTTCGAGCACGTGCATCTGTGTGTTGTGCACAGCTCCACACCAACTTCAGAGAAGCAGAGAGAAGGAGGTGAGAAAGCAGCAGCTGTGAAACGCTTCTGGAAGGCTCCACACGGCAGTGACGGGACGTGCTTTGCAAAGCCTCTATTCTACGCAAGCGTCAGCGGTGTTTGTTACTCACCATAGCATGATTTAACCACTGGGGAATGACTCCATCAAGGCTTTTGGGGTAAACCAGCTCTCGGTTGTAGGTGTACAGTACCCAAAAGGATACAGACACAAACTGGAAACAAATAGAAGAAAAACGTAGTGGGTGGGATTTGGGGAGTGCTTTCATGTCTGAGAAAGCAAAATATCACCCACGTGATAAACAGTGAGTTGCCAGAGAATTAAATACATCACACGTGCTACAGCATAAAGAAAAGAATTYGCAATGAGGTGATGCGTTCTGTGCCGATACTGTGAGAGAGAAACCCTTCCTCATAAACTGCCAGCCATGACATTTTCTTTGGAATATTTGATCAGCTTTAATTTTTTTTTTTCTCCTACAGATGGGATCTTTTAATGGTCCAGAAGTTCTTGCCCAGAGATGGGTTGTCAAGGCACGGCTCAGTAACAAAGTAGAAACACGTCTTGGTAAGACATTTCTCTTAAACTTACCCTGCCTTTAAAATTCATACGCCAAATGCCTCAGGTGCAGGTGCTGAAGCAAGCTGCATCGTGGGCACCCATTTCTTCCAAAACAGTATTTGCAATGGAAAAAAACAGCTGGAGGAAATGAATCCTGGTGTCAGCTACTGATATCCGGGGGCTTTTTTTGCATTTTGCTCGGCCTCATTTGCTGCTGGAGCGGGTCTGGTGTCTGGGGTTAGACCCGAGGGCTTGAGATGCTGGCAGGCTGAGGGGAGCCGTGCTCCGTGGCGCGCACACCGTGGCGTGCCGGGGACACGCGGCAGCGCGGGGCCACGCTGGTACGGGCAGGCAAACGAGGCCGTGCCGCTGCCTCCGTCCCCACGGGACTCCGTACTGAGCCGGCCGGCTAAGCTGCTTGCGGACCAGATTTACGTCGTGCTTTGAGATAGCCCTTCGAGACAGCAGGTTTTGCCTGCACGCAGCAGTAGCAGCATGTCTGAGCAACCCTCTGGTTCCCATTCAACTCGTAACACTGGAATAGTTTGATAAGAAGCACTGCATGGGTGGCAGGGGATGATCCCCAGTGAATTTGATGTAGGCTGTGACCATAACTAACGTCCTGTGAATCTCCCTCCCTCCTGTTCTCACTTAAAGCCATCCTGAAGTCAGAGCAGGGAATACCAGATTTTGCTGCTTCCTAGGTACCGTCTCGCAGCCTGCTGGCCCGTGCTGCCCTTCAGAGAAATGCCATAAGCAGATAATGCCAAAGCTATTGGGAACATAAGATTACACTTCACCCCCTGGGGTCAATCTGTGCTCATGCAGGGACAGCAAGCCTCAAGTTTGTACAACAGGCTTTGCGTTCAACTGTGAATGAGGCTGGTAGGCGGATCTGAGCACCATTTCTTCTTTTAAATGACCCCAATCCGTTTAAAAATGGGAAAGGAGAGCCTACTTGTTAGTCCTGACCTGTTTTATATACGTGCACGCTGTGCTATATACATGTATGAATATAAGGAAAACGAATATTTTTACAAACAGCGGTTACTTACTGTGGACACTGGGAAAGCCAGGACACTGAAAAGAAGGTCTCGGCTGGAAATTACGCACTTAACACATCGCAGTTCCTTAATTAGTCTCAACACATCAGCCAGGAAGGACACCCCATAGAAGACAGCCTGCAAAAGCTAAAGTAATTACACCTAATGAGGGAAACTTATCCAGCTTTAATTAGCACGCTCCTCAATGAACTCGGTTCTTGCTCCTCAGGGAGCTGTTTTCTTCACGAGCTGCAAGCCCACATGAGGGAAATAGCTTTGGGCTATATCTTTTTTACTAACCAAAACTGATTAAATAAAGTAGTTCTGAAGATAACTTTTAACAGTATCTCGCTTMATAGACTACACAGAGATGCGTGATGTGATTCCCATGGGAGGGGTGGGAGGACACGTTGAAAGGGGGCTCCCTCACACTTTACGTGGTAATTGTCATGTTCAGTATACCTGCATAGGGAGAGAACAAAACTCAGAATATGCCAAGAAAGGTTTCCCAAAAAGTGATTGCTAGAGAGCTTCTCCCGTGGTTTAGGCCGCCCTTCTTCCTGGGGACTCGTGGTGCAAGAACTCTCCGTGTTGTACCAGCCAAGTAACTCAAAATGCTCCGACATGTTAATCAGGCACAGAAGTTACCCAACCAGAACCTCTTTTGCTGAAGTCAAAGGAATTCAGGAAATTATTTCAAGGATTTAGAAACAGAAATCCAGACCTTCGTAACTAGACAGGGGAGGTTGAATTCATTGATACTAATGAATTCTAGAGTTTTTTTCTATTATTATTATTATTATTATTAATATTAATATCATTTGCAAGTAATGAGGTTAAGTTGTCTGCTGAAGGTCGTGGCAGGATTTTACAAAGAATCAGGTAAGCACACTGTGATTACAATACAATTCTGCATACAATTACAATACAATTCTGGATACACTGTCATGTAAACCAATACTGCTTTTTGATTACTTCATTGTCTCAGTGCCACACAACAGGCTGTGCTGAACCAGATGTGTCAGAAAGCAAGASAAGACCCATCAGAAAAGCACTCCTCTTTCCCTGCCGCCTTGCATTCAGCACCGAGTCTGATTCAACTCTGCTAACTCATGGGGTGCCCTCGTCCTTTTCTAGATGAGGTTATCCCAAAGAGAGGCCAYGCAGGAAATCCAACCTATTGCAAATATTCAACAAGCTAGTGCTGCTTAAATGGAAAGAGGCTTTCACAGCTTTCAGGATGAGGTCTCTTTTGCCATGATCTTACTCTGAATCAGATACTGATTTAGAGCGCAGCGCGTGATGTCTGAAATTAGGGCTGGTTATTTCATCAGTTTATGACAGAGCTGAGAAGGGTGAGGCTGGGGAAAGAACAGAATTAGAGCAATGCTCCTCCCTCAGAAACTCCTCTGTGATCAGAAGGTCTGAGGCAAGGGAARGGGGGTGCGTTATGATTTCACCATGCCCATCTTCAAACAAATTCTTCCACATGAGTTTTCAGAAGATTTTAGAGACCAAGTCCTCCAAGGGAGCAGAATGACTGTAGCTTGCCYGAGGAAAGTATCCTTACAGTTAACTGCAGTTATCCCCATCCGTATCCCAGGCGAGGGGAAAGGACACACACAGTCTCGAGGGTGGCCACGGTAGCCTCCAGCCCTCGCCACACAAGCCCCTGGGGGTGTCGGTAGGTGCTAGGGGAGATACCAGGATGCTCAAGCAGTCTGTATGAGAGGTCACACATCACCCAGGTCAGCATCCAGGTCCCTGTCTCTTCTGACACGACGTGGGGTGAATATCACCTTTTCATGTAAAAGTTAAGCAGCTTCATGATTACAGACTTATTTATCAGTGTATTTCCTTAAGGGAGGGTGTCAAGAGGATGGGGCCAGACTCTTTTAATTGGTGCCCAGCAACAGGAGAGCAGYGGTGGGCACAAACAGGAAGGTCCATCTGGACATGAGGAAAATCTTGACAGTGAGGGTGACAGAGCMCTGGCACAGGCTGCCCAGAGAGGTTGTGGAGTCTCCTTCTTAGGAGACCTTCMAAACYCACCYGGACACGACCTGTGCAACGTGCCCCAGGTGTCTCTGCCTGAACAGGGGGTTGGACTAGRTGGTCTCCGTAGGTCCCTTCCCACTTCAGCCCTTCTGTGAGTCTGTGATTCTGTTTAGTTCGTATTCAAGACACCCAAACCAGTCTTTTAAATGTGGGTTTCTTTCCCCACTATCCAATTAATTTCTGTAACTCCAGGCACTGTTTCAGTCACTAGGGCACAATGTACTTGGAGCTGACGACGTGTTCAACCCAAGCACGCGTCCGACCCGACCGCTCGGCCTCAGCAGAACACCAAAACCTAGCCCTTGGAGGGCTAAGAAAAGCCTCGTAATGAGCAGAAGCTGTTGTTACAGCCTATATAGCCRGCAGTAACTTTGTGTAAAATGTATGAAAAATGGCTTCACGAGGGTGGTGACAGTCTGGTGACACATGGTGACTAATTGCCAATAAAGCAATTAGGGAAAGGCATGGTTCCCAGAGGATGGGACTATTATTATCTTGTTCAYGGTCAGGGTTACATTAATCACAGGACAGGGATAGGCTTCTCCCTTTCCCCCCTCCTATCCCCCTTTCAAAATTAACTAAAACAAACATTTCTGAAGAGAAACAGTCCCAAAACAGCCACATTCTCAGTCTGGTAAATATTCTGTCATATGCAGGAGAGGACAATGTTATCTTCCATATGGAAAATACTTATCTATGTATGTAACTTAATCCATTTCTCTGGTTGAACATATAAGAGGAAAAAAAAAAAAAAAGAAAAATTCCTGAGGGAGTTTGAACTCAGCCTCAGGAGTTTGTTTTTGTGGTGCTCGTAGCCCTACTCGTGTCCATTAGTGCGGCCTCGTAAGGGGGTTTGGTTAGTTTGTAACCAGTCTGCATTTTCAGGAGCAATGGGGAAACATAAAAAYACATTTCAAACAAGAAAACTGAGGATAGCTAGAATGCTTCTTAGCATTTCAATAACTCTCAGTCTGGCAGGATGAACCACTGACAGGCTTGAATCAGGACTCCAAATCTGCCTTCTTCCAGACTCATGCTTATTCCTGCAAGAAAGGTGTATCCAGCTCTCACAGCCCTGCGCTAATGGGAAAATGTTGACATAAAAAAATTGACATGAAACCATCAAATTATTCCAGATGTCCTGTGAATTTCCCAACCAGCAGTGCTGGCACTCTCGATATATTGCAGCCGCTTATAGAATATAAATCCACTGACTGTAAATAAAGAGGATCCCCTAAAGTATTCCCACAAGAATAGAAAGAGGACTGGAAGCATTCAGAAAACTAATAATTAACCCATAGAGAAGAATAYGGATTTGATTATCCTTTTTGGAGAGATTTTGCTTTACTCTATAAACCCTGCAGTTACATGCTGCTAGGTGCTTTAGAAATGCTTAATTTGGCCAGATAYATTTTCCAAACTAAGAATAATAGTGAAAAAACAATCCTTCATTTTTATCTGCTGCCCCTTTTTTATCAAAAGAGTATTTCTATTTAACTAACTTGACATGATTTATTTTCACTTATAAGARCTATTCATACGAGTATATTGAATTCTCAAACTAGTGTAAATAACTTGGGCTCCAAGCTTTGTCCTTAAGGGGGGATAAATCTAATATTCCAAGTAGGCTATTAGACATAACAGTGAGCATTTAGTATAGACACATATATTCTCACAATAATGTGCTGGAAAATAAGTATAATAAATACTGTGTCTATTTTGGAATAAATAAAAAACAGCTTTTAGGRAAATTAAAAAACATTTCTATTCCAGGAGACAAAAGTGTAAGGAACAGAGCGGAATAGGAATGCAGTTATTAATTTTTAAAGGTGCAGTGTCTCCTCATGCAACGCCTTACCGTGAATTATGGCAATGGGCACACTTGTATGAGCTCACATATTAGTCAATGAATGATTCAGCTTGAACTGCTTTGTATAAGACAAATGGATGTAGAACTGTTTTTATCTGTCACGTCTACCTGTTCAGTATTTGAACAGCACCTCTGAAATTAACCTATGTATTCTTCTTTTTTCTTTTTTTTTAACAAAAGTAGCTCCTTTTKGGGCTTGATCGCTACAGTCACTAGTCAGCTGAAACTGAAGATCAGAGCTGTAGTTCTCTTAGGAGAATCATATGGATAGTGAGGAGCCTAAAGAGGTGCTAAAGGAGGGTCACATCTAGATGAAATTCTTTCAGCAGACCTTGGAGTCCAACTGCATTTCCATCCCTGGAAAAATTCACATTTCCCAAATCTTTCATGTCTTCAGAGCAAGCGAGACACAGCAGTTTTCTCYAGAATGGAATTTCTTGCCTTTTTTAAAACGTGGTTTCAAAGAGCTAGGAGGATTTTGGGGGAAAATCTTCCAAGCAACGGCAGACACGAGGCGATGGATGTCCGGAGGACACGGAGGAGCCGCACGAGTGGGCTCTCCTGCCGCCTCGCCTTGGCTTGGAGGCATGGGCCCGCCTGGCCAAGCACAGCATTTCCTCCAGACCAGCACCTTCCAGCAGGCATCTTTGATCTGCTTTTTCTTCCCGGGACTCTATATGATTCCCTGGCACTCCTGGCGTTTGGTGGGCCTCCTTCCAAAGGTGAGGAAGCGCCGCGCGGCCGGGGAGACGCGTGAGCGTGCTGCCATTGAAGAGCTTCAGCAAGCACGGCTTCGCCGCTCTGAGCCCTGTCCGCAAACGCTGTGGTCCCCCCAGCCCCTGTCCCTGTCAGCAACCCCTTCTTAAGGAAACTAATCCCAGCGGAGGAAGAGCTACAGGCCGTGAAGGCGCAATTTTCCACCGGCTGCCCTGTCACCACCTTTMTGTGTGAGAGCACCCAGCGCTGCGGGCAGCCCAAGAGGGCTGACAGCTCCGTTTTGGAGTCAGGGCTGGATCAATAGCTGGTTAAAAGATAGGACACGAAGGTCCGGATGGGAAAAGCAAGGGCCCCCGCTCGTTCAGATTTAATGAGACCTGAGCTGTTCTGCGGAGTAATGAGCAAGCTAGGAAAGGAGGTGCACGGGGAGGTGATAAAGCTTCATAAATATTGTTCTTTCTCTGTCAAAGCTAAGCCCGGACTGCAAAATTGCCACAGAATCTCAGGATACGGAGCGCCTGAGAGATCAAATAGCAGGTGAACACCAGTGTTGGTAAACGCAGAGAAGGGTATTCCAGGAAAAAAAAAAAAAAAAAAAAAGCAACCTCAACGATACATTTTCAGCAATGAGTTCTGAATTACCTATTGCCACTGAGGAAAGAAATTTTGGACTCAGTGTGGATTAGTTGTCTAAAACCTCTAGCTTCTTGCTTAGTGGTAATCAAAGGAGATGAACTGAGAGTTAAGCATTGCTAAGAAGCAAAAAAGAAAGCAACAGACTAGGTGACACCTTGAGGCCACTATAAATCCACGCTGTGCTCATAGCTTGACCACTGCGGACTGTCCTACTAACCCCTTCTGTAAACGAGAGAGGCTCCCGAGCTTGGCCACAAGGATGTTTTAATGAAAGCAGCAGCCCTCTGTGAAGGCAGATGAAAAAGATTTGAACTTTCAGCCTGGAGGAACGAATAACTAAAGGAAAAATATGGTAGAAGTCTCTCAAATAATGAGGGGGAAAATAGTGAACAGGGCAAGGCAACTAAATTATTAACAGAAATAAAAGGGCATCCAATTTAGTTATCAGAAAATAGGCTTATACCAATCAAATGAATTGCTTTCTCACACAAGCAAAAAGGACTTGTGCAATTTGTTGGTAACAAACGTGTAGATAGCTCTGTTTGGGGATTATTTTTATTGATTTATCTTTTCAGGTAGATGACTCCRTAGCAGAGCAACAGCCATTAGCTACATTGGCCTGGATTTAGCCTCTGGTTGGGGTCTGTACACCCTTGCTAAGCCAAACAAGGGGTTAGACCCATGGCAGGATCATTTTCCACTTCCTCTCTTCTTACRTACCCTTGCGTTAGGTCTCCCTAATGATCCGCTGCTGGTCGCTGGAGGAAGCTGGGTGCTCATTTCAATGAGCCTTTCTGTTTCCCCAGAGTCAGAGGAGAATCACTTTCTCCTCTTGACCTTGTTTGCTAGAGGCATGTCATTATCCTGGTGGGTTAGATCTCATTAGAGCCGCGYGCCTGGATGGGGGATGGAGACGCTGCCTAGCCTGAGGGCACGGCTGTTACTTGAATGGGGCCAGCTTTATCCTAGAGCCAAAGAGGAGGAATTGGGCACGCAGGCAGCAGCTTGTTTGGGTCCTGGCTGGTGGGGCTTGAGCCTACTGACACATAGCAGCACACTTGGGGAGTCAGGATCTGCTGATCTGTTGAATTATGACCGTTTTATCATTGGTGTTTTAGTAAAATCAGATTTTAAAAAAATCGTGAAAAGCCCCAAACATACTGCTAAGAAGCTAATTTAACAAGATAGGTATGTGATCCTAACTGCAAGGMTATATATCCTCCCTCCTGCCGCTCTGACTCCCACGGGTTTATYTCCTGAGAAGGACACTGTGTCTTCCTGAAGCCCGACCTTGTTGGGTACCTCACCTGGCTCCTGGTTATAACTATTGCCAAAGTCCCCAGGAGTCCCCAGGGGCCCCATGTGGAGCTGGAAACGTGTTGGGGCAGGCTCTGTGTCAGCGGAGAGGAGAGTGGGGTCTTGCACTCACTTGCCCATGAGGCACTAGAGCAACACCTAAGAGTTTGCCATCACACCCTGCTGTGGGGTGACTCAAAGGCAGAGAGAAATAGATGCAGGGCCAGGACTTCCACCCATATTTGCCTCTGCTGGTCACACAGAACAGGCTGTGGAGGTCCCTTTAGGTATCCTTCAGACGAGTGGGTGTCCCCAGACCTTGTGCCTTGCAGGATCGCCCCCAGCGTGTCCCCCCATGACCACCAGCACTGTGGTGATGAGGCACTGGTGAGCGCTCGGCCTGCACGCAGCCCCGCGAGCCCCACGCGCCTTCCCTGTCCCTGCGCCCCGGGACAGGCAGCCTGACGGCGGGAGCGAAACACATCGGGGTCAGCGTTTTTGTGGGTGATCCAAGGAAATGCAGCGCAGGGCAGACAGCACGATGAAACACGTGCAGGAGTGTTGCAGGGCTGTCTCTTTGCAGGCTGGAATTTCTTTCCCTCATGCTCTAAGCTGGTTTTCAAACGACACGTGCACTCTGAGCAGCAGCATTAGCATCACGCTGCATTTCACCTTTAATTCGCAGGGCATGCAAACCCACYAACAACAGCAGTGGAACTACAAGCACCGCGGTTGCTGGGGCTGTTGCTGCAAGCTAAGGGTTAAATAACACACACCGGTCTAGCTCATCCTGTGCGCACCTTTCCCCCCTGCTCACTGRGAGCCTGCCCTGCCTAAGGGGGCAGTTCCCTCCCGTGCACTCACCCTCCGGGAGCCAGCCCCGCTGCCACCTCCCGCTCCTTCCGCGTGAAGCCCACGGACGGACGCGTTTCGCGGGCCAGCCCGGGGACCCGCTCAGCCTCCCCTGGGGCAGGAGGCGTTAAGGGAGGAGCAGCCGCCGCAAGCGCGGAGGCAGCTGCACGCGTCTGGAGGCGCAGATGGCACGCAAACACCCAGACGCCCTTCGCTTACCAGATTGAGGATGGTCAAATACTTCCACTGCCCGCCGTAGAGGAACAGCTCAGACGGCCGGTTCTCTGTTCTCAAGTGTGCGAGCGAATAGTTGACAAAAAAATACCAGGCGAAGGCAAGGCAGTGGTACACAGCGAGCGTGGAGATGTCCATGCTTCGGCTGCGAGCGCGCGATAAGCGGTCCCAAAGCGGCTTTCCTCCGTGCACAGGGAGCCTCGGGGCAGGAGGGCTTCCCGGGGGCAGGTTAGGGCACTCTGCTCCCACCGAGGGGAGGATCTGCAGCACTGCGACCTTTGCTTCGGTTTTCTGGGGKTTTTTTTTACTGTCCCGCAGGCTCGGGGGGTGGGGAAGCATGGGCTTATTCCCCGGGTTTAGGTGGTGCAGATTAGTGAAGATTAGTCGCAGAGTTGCATAAGTTTTTTAGCAAAAGTCGGAGGCGGCGGCGGGGGGAGGCGGCGGCCGCAGGTGCGAGGAGGGTGGCGAGGGGAAAGCGGCCGCGAGTGCCGCATTTGCAGCGGGTGGTCACGTCCCCTCCCGGCCCCGCCAGCTCCCCCCGTGCCAGGGGAAGAGGTGGGGAGCACGGCGCCTGCGGAAGAGGAATGGGGCCGGTTTGTGTTTGCGTGCTGGAAGCACGGAGAGGGAGCTGAGGGCATTGTAGGCGATGGTGCTTTGGGTTGAAAACACAGCGAGCGTGGATGTGATTTTTCTTTTTTTTTCCCCTGTGGGAAACGCTCTGGCTCCTTCACTTCTCCTGCACAGCTGGGATCCTCRGCACACGAGCGCAGCAGCCCGAGTCACCCAAGGCCCCGCAGGGGACAGCAGCAGGGGGCAAGGGCCACTGGTGGCCCAACCTAGGCCTGAGCGGGRCCTCTCGCTGCCCGGCCTCCTTCCTCACGGCACCGGGCAGGGACGGCCGGTACTCAAGGAATCACCGGAACATCCCCATTGGCCGAGCCGGGCGCGAAGCTGGAGCACCTCCCTCACGGCACGGAGGCCGTCCCGCCGGCACGCACCCAGCTCCGGCTGCGCGAAGCCATCTCATCCTTGGCCCTCCTGACTGGCCCCTGGGACCATTGAGCAATCTGTTGCATTCGGGGTTGTTTTGGTCTTTCCCTTTTTTTTTTTTTTTCTCCTGTTGCTGGTTTAGGGCTGCACGTGGGATGATTTCACACGGGCTGAGGCAGCAATGTGCATGCGTGCTGGGAAACAGCCTGTGCTCTCAGGCCCTTCAATATCCTCGTGTGGTGCACTGACTTCTCCCCTCGTTTAGATTGCCCACGGCCAGACTCCCCAGGCGGGCYGGTCACGGCAGTCCAGGGGAAATACTGCTGCCTCACTTAGAAAAACAAACACGTGGATCCTCCTGTGGTTCTTTGAGGTTGGAGGAGAAAACCCGTTGSCAGCAAATTAAGGAAAAAAAAATAATGAGGGAAATAAAGATGAGAACGTGCTGTTTTGGCCTCTGACAGTGTCACTGCTCTTTCCCTAAGAAATCCAGCAGAAATCCAGTTTTCATKTGCATTTACAGACATTCTGGGGAGAGGAGGCAGCGCTGGTGTGAAAGGCTTCCCCTGTTCCACCTTGTTGTGACTGATCCCTGCAGCGAAGGGCAGGAACGGGAACAGGGACATGGCAGGGAAGGGCCCTTCTTGTTATTGTTGTGCATCRAAATCCCCAGGCATTCGGCACTTGGCAGGTCTTCTTCACACCAGGCTTTTTGGGGGGTTGGCTCTAGTGCAGCTTTTGAAACGGGAAGGCAAGTGCTTCTGCGCAGTGGGCGCCTGGGTTTATGCAAATGCATGTAAATGCATGCAAAGCGGCAAGGTACCTTTTTTGTCTTGTGGGGGATCTTGGCCAGCGTGGCTGAGAAGGTGTCAAGTGCGGTGACAGTTTTCCGATGTGGACACCTGTCCCGCAGACTGCGACCATCTGCTTTGCTTTCCCCCACGCAGGAAGCGAGACGCGCGTCCTCCAGCCGAGCTAGGAGATGAAGTTCAGGGGTAGGAAAACTGCAGACACAGAGCTAGGGTCCCAAGACTAACACCCCGCGCTTCGCAGAGACTTTTTTTTGGTATTTCCCTGCCAGTGTGATGCAGCAAGCAAGTATACTGGAGAAGTGGCATCTTGTGCCATCTTTCCATCGGTGTGAACATCTCCTCGAGGGTCAGTGGAAGAGGAATTCAGCCCCCAACTTTGCACTGGGAGGTAGGGAGGAGGCGCCTCAGGRCCCAGGCACATGTGCAGCTGCAGGTCTTGCGGGATGACTGAAGGAGCTGCCGTGCTCCATCTGCTTTGTGTACCGCGCTCACATGGGCTGCTCCCCTGCCGCTGAGCCGCACGAACGCTCTCCCCAGATGCTCCCGCTCTGCTCCGGGGGCTCRTGCAGCTGGAACGGGGGGAGCTTGGCACTGCAGCACACCAGGAGCACCCCTGTGCTCACTAATGCGGTTCAGCTGAGGCAGAGCAGCAAGCAGTTGGAGCTGTAAATTACCTTATAGCCACAAAATCTCCTCTCTCTGTGCCCTCTTCCAAAGCAGCGAGGCGAGACAGTATATCTGATTTATTTTCTGAAATGGGCATGAATTACTCCTGTTGTCTATAAGGACAAGAATGACAGCAAACTGTCCAGCCTGGCARCACCTTAGACCCGCGTGTCTGTGTGCAAAGCAACTGTGAGTCTCCAGTGATGGCAACGGCATCCCCAGGCTACGGAGCAGCCCTCGTAAGCTCGTGTTAACCAACACTGCTGGGTTACGATCTCAGCCTGCCCCTCCCGAGTGTGAAAAATGAGCTAGCTGCCCTAATCTGACTGTGATCATATATTCCAATAGCATGCAARGAGAATTAGGAGAGGAGGCTCTGCCCTGGGACCTGGAAACTGCCCCAGCTGGTAGACAGAGGATGGTTTTGCTTCGTCATGGGCTGACAGTTGGTTTAAAGACCTGTTCTGCACCTTTTGAAGGTTCTCCAGTCCTGTAGCAGCAAGTGCTGCTTTCCATCGGGGCTGTATCCGGTGATGGCAAAACTAGCAAGGACAAGCCAGGAAACTGCTGACAGGTGTTAGCAACTAAGGAAAGGTGGGAGGAAGGGATTTAAATCCCAGTGGAGGGCTGGAGAAAGGGAGTTGAGGGGCCTAAAGATAAAAATGTGAAGGTTTGTGCCATGTTTTCTTTTCTTGATGCAATCTGTGAACAAGGCTCTTCAATTTCTCAGATTGTCTTCTCTCAGTCAGATGTTTTTTCTAGGATGAACAAAAAAAAAMCCCAAAAAAACTGAAGAGGTGGGTAAGTTTTTCATTTATTTATTTTTGATGATTGTTTCTGCCCTTACTGTCCTTCTGTTATCATATGCTGGGCTTTCATATATATTTATTTATTTGTTCTTACTCTATTGTTGTTGTAGCCTGGCTGTGTCAGGGGTGCCATTCCTTGAAAGCGGCAGCYGGAGCCCTCCCTGTGCAGAGCGTGTTGTGCAGGTGAGCGTGGGCTAAGGGGGCCCGGCTCTGCTCTAGCTGCTGGTGACAGAGCGCTCTGAAGGGGAAACGCATTTTCTGATAAGCGTTAGTCAAGACAGCTGGGTTTTTTTTTTTAATATGTAATACAAGAGTGCTTGAGCATTGAGGTCCTGGGGATATGTGTAATAACAATTTGTTCTGTGTCTGTGCTGATATATAAAATGAAATGTAATAGGCAAAATTGCAAGCTTGGCATAGTCTATCTAAGCATCCTCAAATCCTGAGGCAGACTCTTAAGAAGCATGTGGATAGTGTAATTTCCAAGGCTTAATTCTCTCCAGTTTTGTCTTGGGTTGCAGTAGCCTCTAGGGCTCTGGGCTTTCCAGCTCTTCCTCCCAGCYGCGTGAGTGACAAATGTAAGAAAATTTAACAGCTAAGAAGAGTGGAGGTCCTCAGCTAGCAGCGGAGCAGGGTCGGCTGCAGCTAATGGAAAATCCGCCAAAATGTTCTGATTTTTTCCACTAAAATTCTGAGAATAAGCAATGCCACACTATGAACCTGGCGCCTGTGAAAAGCAGAAGAGTTTACACATTTGCCTACGTAGGCTTCACACCTTTTTTATTTTTATTTTTTTCAAGCAAGGCAGGAAGTGGTTTGTTTCATCTGGATATTTGCTTTTAACTTTTAAAAAGCTGATTTAAAACATCAAAGTCCAGAGGCATCTTTCAGTTTAACAGTAACAACTGGTGTGCAGAACAGAACTAGATTAAACAATTAGAAATATTTCTTTAAATTTCAGGGGTTTTCTCCTATATTGAATCAGAATGACTTTTAGAGTTTCCATATGTTTAGTCAGCCTGCAAAGTGAAATGGTGCTTGAATCATTTTGATCCAAAACCTCCTATGTAACAATTTGGCATTTCTGCTGCTCTAAATGAATGAAAATTATGGCAATAATCAGAGCAAAATTTTTCCAGTAAACAACCTGGCTTCTAAAAATGGATATACTGCAAATAAGAAACAGTTGATGGGGAAAAWTTGCTTGGCTAACACATTGCCTGCAATTCGGAGTGGAAATTTATTATTTACCTTATCACCAAACCCCAATGACATCGTCTCCCTTGGCAAGGTGAATACTGCTTCTAAACAAAACACCCTTGATTCCTAGCAGCTTTCTAGTTTATATATACTTTTTGATGAGACGTATAACATTGCCTCTGGATTTTTACCTTTCCCCTCTTCTGTCAGAGCTGGAAAATTAATCTTTGACTGCTCAGACTGTGCACAAAGAATTGGAAGTTCACAGTGAAACACACTCTTAAACCACATTATATTGGAAGAAAAAAATACTATGGTGTTTTCTRGATTGCTGGTGCATGAGGCCTGACTTGCTCGCCTTAGCCTCCTTGCTGCTGGGGGAGGCCAAGATGTTATCTACATGATTTGCAAATAGGCCAAGTGATCTTGTAAACAGACCAAAGCAGATGTAGTGTGTTACTTAACCCATGTCTGCCACTGTCCACAACCTCTGAAAATGCAATGTAACTTGCATGGAGTTTCTCTGTCAACCACAGAAATTCAGCAGCCTCTAAGGTGCAATTCTGTAACTCGCTGAGGGTTTCATAAAGGACATGAGGGTTTCATATGACTGGACACAGAGGACACTTTACTAATGGGATAAGAGTTTCAAGTGACAATATGAAAGCTTCTAAGTCATTAGGCCTTCCATGAAGACTTTTTTAACGAGCAGATAATTAGCAGATCTCCTATAGAGYACTCCTGACTTTGGTGACCTGTGTGTTTAGAACAAAAAACCACTCGTCACACCAGGCAATAGAGGATCACTCAACACCAACCACATCGGGTTACTATTTGCTGAACCATCATAGAGCAGGTACAAATTTACCCAAAGGAGCAGAGCTGGTTGCAAATGGATATTGGAGAACAAACTKAAGACCTGCGTTCTGCTGGGCACCTAGAGCCTGTATTATTGTGATACCTGAATCTGTCACAGCCTTTAGTGCATAGAGTTACAGCAAACACTGAGCAGAGGAAGGAACTACTTATCCCCAAAGTGTGCGTGGAGAAGGAAACCCACAGCAGGTTAGTGGTTTGTCTTAAGCCACATTGGAGTTCTCTGGTGAAACACAAAATTAATCATAGTTCTCCTGAAGTCCCAACACCTCAACATAAAGCACCTGTGAGGAAAGGGTGTAATTCTATAACAGAAGCTGAAGAGGTGCTGGTTTGCCACTGACTACCAGTGTCATCTGTTCAGATGATCCAGGAGAAAGCAAAACACGCTGCAACCCCAGGAGTCTCCCCTAGATGCTGGGCTTGGCCASATCATGGCAGGTACTTGATTCTTGCCTAGCAATTGCCTCTCGTGGGGCACTAGGTACAGATGATGGCCCAGTTTGTCAAGTGGCTGCTGCTCTGCGTCTCCTTCCTCTCAAACAATGGAACGAATCCTCCAGGAGCGGTTGTGTGGGACACGGGTGGTATCTTTGCATCTTCTTTATTGTCCTTTAGTTAGCAATGCATATGTGTGCCCGGTATGTGAGGAGGTAGCAAATTGCTCTGTCTTACCAGGCCCCTTGCCCCAGCCTCTCTGAATGTTTTCTTGCTTCCTCATTCAAGGTTGGGTAGGAAAGGTTCATTTCTCTGCCCTTGCTTCCTGCTTCCCAAATGGAATTGTCAGTCTGTCCTCCTCCCTGCATCTTCCCAGCCCTGCTCTCCATAGTGCATGATGTCCAAGGGCACAAGCTCCCCAAGCAGGAAGGGATGAGCTTCAGAAGGGAGCACCGCATCTTCCTGATGCGGCTGTGGTTTGCTTCTGTGCCTGCTCTCATGTAGTGGCTATGTCCATGCACACTTATGTCAGTGATTTCCTCTGCTTGGATGATTTAATGGTGACTTTTCACAGGGAACTGTTTAATAGCTGCTTGCAAGACACATTGTCTTATATAACTTCTGAAAGTCATCCTATGTAGATAAGCATTGGGGGAGAGAGAGAGAGAATTTTTTTCTACCCTTCCTAGGAGTTCAATTTCCTTTTCACGATAACTGGCTTCATTAYGTGACGGGCACTGGTGTGCTTCCTTTCTTTACAGTTACTTTCTGGGCTGAAGGGAAGTGTGTCCAGCTTTCGCAGCACCTCGTTTTGTTGTTCATCAGATAATGGGGCACATGTGGGAGGAATTTTGATTTGGAATAAGGCCACTTGCTGCACAGCTCCTTTACCAGCCCTCTGCTTTTCTCTGTCCTCTGCAAGTATGAYGCTTTTCATTAACACTACATGTTGCACAACATTTAAACAAGCAGAACTTTCTTGGTCATGTGCTCCAGCCTCTTGGTCAAAACACAGAGGTCTGTAGATCTCCAACTCCTGAATCAGCTGCTGGAAGGAGGCAGCTGTTTGCTGTTAGCCTCCAGTTTCTAACATTTCCTCTTTGCAGTCTTGCCTTCCCCAAGTGGGGGTGGAAAAGCAAGCGGCCTGTGCCAAAACGAAGACTCTGGTTATCAGCTAATTTGAGTGTTTACTGTTCATGCAGCTAAACAAGTGCTTGCATTTGGCAGGGAGCTCATCTGCAGCTTGGAGGACAGAGTTGTTTTTATCAGCAACTCTTGTGTCCTGGGGTTACCATAAAGCTCAGCAGTGACCTGCCCTAGGGCTCTTCCTTCTGCATGGTTCAAACTCCTCTCCAAGGAAGGAGTTGCCTTTCTCTTGTAGTAGAAGGAAGCCTGAGCTTCTGGACAGGTTGTGTAGTGGTTCTTGTTTCAATGCCAATGGAAATAGGTGAAAAGACCAAGAAGTTTGTGAAGAAGCAGGAGAATGTCCTTGCACGTGTGTGTGTGCACATGCATTTCCCCTGTCCCTTACACACACAGTGAGTTCAGCAGCTGGCTGTGATGGAGAGCCTTGCTGGGGTGATTTTTCTTCGTGCTGGTGATCAGCATGGCAGGTGAATACAGGGTGGGGGAAATAGGCAACAGTGGAAAAGAAATGCAAAGGATCACAGGGCTGGTTGAGACTTTATCTGGGAGCCAAGGAGGCCATTCCTTCAGCACTGTCAGCAGCTGCTTCGCATACACCAAGCTGAAGCTTGCTGGCATGCCAAGACTGCAACCTCGGTGGTAGAAGTGCCCTGTGCTCKGGAGCACTAATTCCAGAGGTGGCAGAGAGGAGTGCTGGTGCCACCTAATGAGTTGCCAGYGCCACTTCTCTCTGCACGCGGGCCTGCCAAGAGGAAATACCTGGCTCTGTCCCTAGTGACAGCTTTGTGGTGTTGAACTGTCTTTGACCCCTTCCTTCTCTGTGCAGTGGGGGGCAGGTGAACCCCTGGAGCTGGGCCCCGCGTGCGTGCAGTGAGCACAGAGGGAGCAGGGAGCCTGCCCTCATGCAGCAGGCAGGGTGCTCGCCTGCGCCTTGGCCCTTCACCCGAGCTCTTCCCTTGGCTCCAACAGAGGAAGCTTTTGTGGGCAAAGGGGCACAAAAGCACAGTCTGCACTTCTGTCCTTGTGYCTGCAGGTGGGATCCTGCAATAAACACGGAGCAAGACACTTCTGTGCACACGGAGTGCTAACTGTGCACTCCTTGTGGGGTTTAGGGTCACCTAAGTGGRGCTGGGGTTACAAAAGACAGTGGTGTATTATGCATGCTTTGTGAGGAAGCGAGATACAAAGCCGTGAAAAATATGAGCTGTCTATAGTAATTAATGATGTTAACTGTTTTTGCTATTTGATTATTCATTAGTTAAAAGAAGGTACTTAAAGTTCCCACTGGAGCAGGTGGGACAGAAAATGCTGCATTAAAGGGATGCTCATTCCCAATTTTGCTTTATTTGCCCTCTTCTCTCTTTCTCATTTCCATTGGGTTGCAAAATTCTAAACTGAGAAGCTAGCATTATTTTAGGAAACGATGAGGATAAGAAACTTTGYGTTGTATGCAGATAGGAAATGCAGAACTATGTATTTTTTTTCTTTAAACGTTTATCTGCTGGCCAGGCTGGTGTAAGAGCTGATGAAAGCTGATGGCCTTGTAAAAGAGAGGCGTTGCTGGTAATTCCAGTGCCTGGATCGAACTGTTTTCAGGTGAAAACGCCTAGTTTGGTCCCCCTAGCTGTAGACAGGGCATGGCACATGACKACTGCGAATGCTGAGGATGCCTTGAGCTCTTTGTTTTGTCTGGCTGCCTTTTTCCCTCTCTCCCTTCCCACTCGTTCCTGTGCTGGGCTGTGGAGCGCACAGCGCATGGGGCCGGGCRGGCCGCGTGGCTGTAGCCGGCGGCTGCACGGTGACGCTCTGTGCTGGGTGACGTTGGACCTCRGCCCTTCGCACGTCATCTGCTAACATCTTCTAACAGCTAGCAACGGCCTCGCCAAAGAGCTCCCCCAGTTTAGCAAACGGTGKCTCCTCTCAAAGAGCAAGCTCTCTATCCCTGGCAAATATATAAGCTGTATTGCCCTTGTTCCAGTGCAGAAGTTGGGCTGCGTGTGCTCTCAGACAGCCTGGTGGAAGCAGCGCTCTGAGTGCCATGAGCTTTCTGTGCTGCATGGGGCGCTTGGACTGGGGCACCCCACAGCCCCGTGCCCCGGCCGACCAGACCCGGCTCTGCTGCTGAATTTCCCACCCTGAGGCTGGCAGAGGGTAAAAGCTAGTGCAGCCTTGGCTSCCTTGCTGGGAGACAGTTGCAGAGGGGTTATTTTTGAGCACCGTGAAATGAATGCCCAAAATATCAAGCAGATCAGACTGTCTCCAAAGCTGAGCTCTGACCTTTGGGGATGGGAGYTGGCTTCCAAAACAGGTAAGTCAGGGTGTGCAAGGGCTTTACTTAACCTAGGTAGCACTTTCAGTAACCTATAACCTGTTCTTTTAATGCCATGGGCTTGCCTTAAAAAGCCCAAATGTATTTCTTCACAAAACTTAGGCAGGCTTTGAGAGCAACAGCCCTTTTCTAGACCTGCAGCAGGAGCCTAGATATGTAGCAGCTCTAAATATGTATGCCCCCACAGCAAATAAGGTATTCTGCATTTTCACCCTTGAGACAAATACTGAAAATACAAAATCATGCCAGAAACCTCATGTTGTMACATGATGGACAATATGGATTCAAATGGGCTTCTTGCTCAGGCCSTCGCAACACTGAGCGAGTTCATGCTTAAGATTGGGGCCTTGGTTTGCTGCAGGAAATCTGTAACTAGCAGRGTGATTGGCAGAGCTGGATGGACTTAAAGAATAACATAACTGAAGTGTATGTCTGCAGTGGAGGAGAGTCCTCTGTCCTGTGTAACTGGGTCTCGGTGAGTTCACCATCCCTTTCAGTGACCCTCAGTGTCAGCTTTCCATCTAGGCCATGGAGAGAGGTTTGGCAGGCAAAAATGGTGAAATCAAGGAATGAAAAATATCCTGAGAAATACAGGAAGAAAATACGTAGAGGAAAAGAGGCATAAAGGATTGGAAAGAGGAAAYAGCAAGCAGTCTCCAGGAAGCTGCAGCATAATTTCTCAGTCTGTTTTTCTTTGCAAATGTCAGAGGAGGTCTGTGCAAGCTGGTAGCTTTGGTGGCAATGGTTTTAGGTGGCCTTGTTACCTTTGGTTGCAACTTGTTTGAAGGAGGATATGCTGCTAAAGTTGCAGGTTTGTGGGGGGGAAATATGGTTTGGTGAGGATGAGAGGAGAATTCTGGCTTCTAGATCCTCTTATATAGTGTATATCTCCTCTGTGTGCATGCATTAGCAACCCACAGGTTGAGTGAGAGACCTGTCTCGAGAGAGTGATTAACACCATGGTTTCATAGAGAAGAATGGCTCAGAGGGCCCTTCTTCCTTTGTAAAGCTCCCCTGATGTAAGGGACACAAACCACATATGGATATTCAACATGTGTTCACATGTATGTATGCACCTAATTCCATGGTTAAATCTCCATCCAAAGGGGGGCAAATTCAAAGCTTGGGCAAATCCAGTATATTTCCAGTGTGCTGCTTAAGATTTGTAGATGCAACCAGTAACTCTTACATATTAATGAAAGTCACAATGTACCCTACCCATCATTCACATCCCTAAGCCCAAGGTCCTAGGTGACCCGCRTAACTAATTTGAACCATGAAGATGTGTGGAAGAGCAGTGCCCTAGGAGGAGGATTGCAGCTGCTCTTGCTGCATTTTAGTTCCCCCCAGGGGATTTGCAGAAAAGCAGCTGAAAGTCCCAGCAGAGCCTGAGTTTCCCCCTTGTCGAGGGGGTGTGTTAGCTAAACGTGTTCGCGTTAGCACAGAGTTGTGTCCTTCAGGGGGAATGCACCAACAACCTTGTGCTCCTGTTGGTTTTTCATGCTCTGCATCTCCCTCTCCTGTGGGTGGAACAGCTCCCAGCCAGTAACAACAGTTTTRGCCCAGGGGCCCTCTCTGGGGAGGCTTTAGGTTGCGTGTTGAGCGGTGGAGGGGCCATGGCCAGAAGATGTCCACACTGGCCCAGGCGTGGACTGCGTCCTTCTGTTCAGCTCTAGCAGCTGGCACCATGGGCAGTGCTTTCTGRAGCTGGCCAGGTCACGGAGGGCCACAAGCTGTCCTCACCATCCCCAAGGCTGGCAGGCATGGCATTGCAGTAGCACCACAGCATCCCAGCTACTTGAAAGAGGGTCTAGCAGAGCCAGCRTTTCTTGGCTTTGGGTCCCCTGGCGTTGCCTTCTTCCTACTCCTGCTTCTCATAAGAGTCTGAGTGCACTTAACCATGGGTGTATGTAGTTGGAGAGCGCAAACTGATCTGGAGGTGCAGGAAATGTTGGTTTTGATGGGCTCTTTACAAACTACAGATGCTTCCTGCTTGTTAAACGGGACCGATGAGAGGTCTCATCCTTTCTCGGGGGAATTCTGCTTTTGGGTGTTAAGCCCTGCAGGGATGGCCTCCTCAAGGGACCCAGCGCAAGTGACGGCCTCTTGGCACCAGTGCACGATGGGTTCATTGCAATGTGGTGCCCGCCTGCCATGTTGAAACGCTGTGGGAGATCTTCASTGGGCCTTCTCCTCTACTCTCATCTTGCTTCCCACCCAGTGGGCTTGTTGTGAGGAGTAGGAGGGTGAAGGGCTTCAGCTACCAGCCCTACCCCGTGTAGGCTTAGAGAGGCAGGCCACCATAACGTGACGTTCAAGGGCAGCACTGGGGAGGGCTCGGGCTCTGTGGGGAGGCTGGACGGCACGGCCGCAGTGGGGAGCGCCCCCGCGTGCTGTAGAGTTGGCCTGTGCATGCGCTCACGCTGCCCCAGGGGTTCAGTGCCTCTCCTCGTGCTCCAGAGGCTTGCACCATGAGCCCCTGGGGAGGTCCTGCTGGTGCTGCCCTGGGACCTGCTCTCCTCTGTGTCCTCGGGGGTAAAGCCAGCTTGAGCTCGCTTCCCTTGTGGTCCTTCAGCTCGTGAAGCAGCAGCCAGCAGTGATGCAGCTCTCCCTCTGCCTTCACATGGGTCACTGGGCCAGCATGTCTGTTTTGGAGTCAATGCATTCCCTGGTTGGCCGCAGTGCTGGCTCTAGGTCGTATGTTTTTAGGTGTGGGAGCTGTCCCAAAGGGTGGTATGCCTCATGGTGAAGATGCTGGAGGTGACCAAAATCCCCTTAGGAAAGGGGAAAGTGTCATCCGCAGGCAAACAAAATGGAAATCATGGCTAGGGGAAAGAACCAGCCATTTAACTCTGTGGCTTCATGCAGCTGCTCCCATGGTAGACCTAACGAGGCTTTCTTGAGGGCTCTGGGCAGGTTTCCCTCTGAGAGTTAATGTGTTGCTCTGCTCCCTGAGGACAGTGAGGAAGGACAAGGTGATGCTGCAGAGGTCTGTGGTGGTCTGGGACCCCATCCCCAGCCTCCTGCCACCSTGGTTGACCTTGTCCCCAGCACCTCTCGCACCCGCCTGCACTCCCTTTGCACCCTGGAGTGTTGCTGAGGTGCTGCCAGCTGAGCTGCTTCAGGGGTGGAAAATGTGCTGCAATATCTGCTCTGGGACTGAGAGACACCAGCTGCTTGCATCTTGTGGGTTGGATCTCAATGTGCCCTGTGTGGCTAACGATGGGGCTGAATTGGCTATGCTTGAGTGACAGGTTCAGAGTTAAACATCTATTGAAAGGAGCAGAGATTTGGATGTGCCATTGCAATATTTCATTAACTGCCCTTTCCAGGGGATGGTGCAGTCAGTGAAGCTGGTTCCTGCAGCTGCCACATCAGGAAAGCAGTCTTGAAAGCTGCAAGAGCTTGGTGAGGCTTCCCCCTTGATTTTTTTTTTTTTTTCTCAAGAAATATGAAATTTTAAGACCATCTGCCTGGAAACTCTCCAAGGCACCTTTTTTATCAGACATGGTTCCTGTTTTGATGCAGCTTCTTGTTTCTTCCAGCCTCACTGGTTTTCTCAGTCATGCCCTCCCCCCTACCTTCTTGCCCCTTTCAGGACAAATATGGGGCTGGCCAGGATTGGGCCAAGTTCCCTATTGCCATGGGACGGGGAGTGAAGCAGCAATGCTACCACAACCAAGGCTGTTTTGTGCTGTGGACACCCCTCACACCATAGGGCTGGTCCTAGCAGAAGAAGGAAGAACTTGGAATTCCCCAGTGCAAAAGAGCAAGCAAATAATGCATTGCTCTGTGTGTGTGTGTGTGTCTGTGTGCYTTTCTATTTTTATGTAGAGTGGAGGAGAATCCCCAGACCCAATAAAATAACAACCGCATTTGCATTCCTTTCGTTTTCACACATATGTCATGATCTGGATATTCCTGCAGCTCTAAAATAGTCATTCTTGAATGTGCATAAATTAGAGAAAGGCAACAACGGCTGACACAATGGGGCTCTTGAGATGCGGTTTTGCAGAGCTGCATCCTTGGTGTTTGGGGTCTTTGTTTTTCCTTTTAATTTTTTTCTCACTCTTCTCCTCTCCCTGGCTGCCTGGACAGGGTGACACYGTGGATGCTGGCAGTGTGCGGTCACTGGGTAAACCTGTCCCTGCCACTATGCACCGAGTGGGGCAGTGGCCTGGGAGGCAGCGGTGCAGCAGTGTTGCCAGAAGGGGAGTCTTTGTTTGCTTCGCTTGCCTCTCTCTCTCCTCTGCCTTGTTCTTGCACAGGCTCCCTGCATGGGCCCCGCTCTGCAGGCTAAGCCGAGGCCTGGGTGCCCCACGGGCTTGTGACGCAGAAGGGCTGCGTCCCAGCTGGGGAACCACAGGGCTGCGTAACTGCTGCGGTTGGGGCCGGGGATGTTCCTTCCTCCTCCTCCTCCTGCTGCTGCTGCTCCTCCCTGGCTGGGCACCCAGCGAGTGCTGCCGCAGCCGGCGAGGCATCGTGTGTTTGCAGGGGCCTGGGGCCTTGGGGAGAACAGCTTTGCAAACCAACCGCCCTCCCCACTGTGTGTTTTCCACCCTGTGGCACTTGTGTCCCACGGCACAGGAGCTGTTCCCCCATGTCCTCCCACGGTGCCGCCGCTCCCAGGGCTCGGGCTCCCCGGGCAGCGCAGGCTGCTCCCGCGGGGCTACCTGCACCACGGGCTCGGCTGCCTCGCACAGTGTCGCTCCCGTGACTGTGTCTCTGTGTGTGTGCATGTGTGAACGTGACACTGGTGGTTAGCGGCTAAGCCCTCGATAAAGCAGGATGCCCTGTGCCCCTCAGAGCACCCGGGAGCTGCTTGCTGACTCCTGGTTCACAAATCTTGGAAGCCCACCCCCTRCTTGGTGATGGGTGCTGCAGCAATAAGCCAGGGCCGTGTAAACCACAGCCTCTCCGCACTTGTGTGGGGCAAAAATGGGTGAACCTTGGGATCACTCCCAGGTCAGCACTAGTGTGTTGTGGGGCTGGTGCGGGGCAGCTCGGCCCCTGCCGYGTTTGGGGGGAGCCCCTCTGTGTGAAGCGCCCTTGAGCCACCGGCGTGTGGGGCGGCTCTCCTGGGGTCCGTCACCCCGCAGGGTTGCTCTGGCCGCCATGCTGCAGCGCTGTGAGCCAGGGTCTCCTCTCTGTGGTCTGGCCGGCTCATGTGGACACCGCATGGGTTGTCCTTTCTCTGCCCCTGTTTCCCTAGGTAGGGCAGAGCTCGGATGCGTGTGGGTGTGCTGCTGGGAAGAGCCTGGGAAGAGGCTTGAGTCCCAGCCGAGCGCCGCAGCCTGTCCCCAGGACTGCAGAGCCTCCCTCCTGTGCAGGAGACCCACAAGTCCTCATATGTGCCTCATGAGTGACGTTCCTTATGAGGAAGCCTCATGATGGAGCAGATCCCCTTTGCACTTCCTCCTCCTCACTGGGTTTCCAGGGCATCTCCCGCTCCTGGAAACCCCTTCCTTGCAAATGCCCATGAGGGGTGCTCCTGCCCTGCTGAGGCGAGCCTTGCCTTGCGCCTGGGCTTCCCCACGGAGTTACCAAAAGCCCCCCCGCCGTAAACGCAGACACTGCGGTGCCTGTTTACACCCTGCCCGCGTCTGTCTCGCTTCTCTCGTGATGCAAATACGGGCTTTGCCTCTGTGCAAACAGCCCCGTTCCTCCTACCCTGTGGCCTGGCAGGCTGCGCGTGCACACGGGGCTGCACGTGCACATCTCGCTGCGGCTGCGCCGAACAGGCGGAGAGGTCGGCTACGTTTCCCCATCCAAGCAGGCTGGAGAGCTGGGTGTTTCTCACTATTGCCCACCACTTTGCTGAATCTGCCCGAGTCCTGCTTCCTTCACGGGGAAGCAAAACGCAGAGCTGCCCAGGAGGCCCCGCCGCAGCACCAGGTGCAGCCCCATTGCCCTGTCCGAGCAGTGGCCCGTGCTGCCCCTTGCCCATGCTGCTCTCCCGGGGTCTGTGGCGTTCGGCCTTGCTCGGGTGCTGCCACTCGGCCCCGCAGCCTCCCCTCGGGTGGAAACCGTGGGAGCCGAGAGCYGCTTGGACCTCGTGTGCCGGGCCGAGCCGGAGCTCGGCCCTGCGCGGCACCTGCGTGGGCCTCCCCTCGCCGTCGCGCCGAGGGCTGGGCTCTGGCGTGGGCGTATTTTTGTGTTTATGTGTTTTCATGTTGACTCAGAAGAACATCCCCCAGTTGTGACTTCTTGACCAGAACAGTGATTGTTTTTCTCTCTCTTTTTAAAGGCTCCAAAGTCTCTTCTTGGGTGCTTAAGAGTAACTGAAGCCTTTCCATGCTGCTGCTTTTCTTGTGGTTAGAGAYAGGGACTATAACAAAAGATATGAAGCAGGGGACACTGAAATMAAAAGCTTTCATTGGAGCACGCTGCAACTGTAATACACTTGAAGATGCCTTGGCATCACTTCATTTTTGGTATTATTTCTAAAACCAAGTGTTGGTGAAAGCTGACGTGTTTCTGTGCTTCTCTGACTTTGCTGGGGCTCTGTTTTCCAAGAGAATTTACMTTCTCCCCAGGTCAGTGCTTCACTAGATGCTTACTGCTCCAGGGGTCCCTCCTGCGTAGGTGATCTGTAATTTTTGGTTGTAACAGCACAATACAGGTTCCAGCAGAAACTTTGCTAACATTAGGGTACTTAAATTGCAAACTAGCACTGGTTGGTTGGTTGGTTGGTTGGTTYGCTGGCTGTTGGTTGCYTTTTGCTRGCATGGTCTTCCTTGGCTGTGGGCTTACCGGTGTAGAAAAGGAGAGTCATGTCTGAGGATGTAGAGAACGTCTGCCTTCAGAGGAAACCAAGGGAGCCACGAGTACCAGGTGGCCCCTGATATTCTTCCTAAGGAGAAAAACAGAAGAAACCTTTCATGTTTTTTATTTCATTACTTGCAYCAAAGTGGCAATGTAGCTCTAAAGACTTTTTAATCTCAAGAAAGAAAAAGATTTCAAGATATTTCTCTAAAAATAGTTAAATAGATGCTCCCTCTACCTCACTCCTCCCAGTCTGCAGTATCTCACATCTAGTGATCTGATCCTATGCAAGAAAGGCATAGTGGGAAGAAGGAACTCCTTCCAGAGCACTTCATCTTTTCATGTTGGCAAACTGTGTATTGTTCATCATCATGAATTAATTATTTGTCTGAAAAATCAGAGGTCAGCAAGCGGTGCAGAAAACTTTTGCGAAAATAAATTCCAGTTCCTTCAGGAATCTACTGGAATGTGTCCACCTTCTTTTTGTTTACMTTCTGCAGATGGGGGTTACTGGTGAGAATGATGCAGAATGAAATAGAATTTAAAAAAAGAAGAATGATGATCCCAAAAAAGCTAATTCTCTGTTCATAATCAGCAKAAGCATTTTTCCCTCCAAACTGGAGTTAATCATTCAAATACAGCAAGCCATGAACTGCTTTTTTTTGTGTGTGCTCAATCAAGACTAATCAGCACAAGCTTGAATTTTGAATATTAAATGTTTGAGGAGTCTGCGCTCAAACAAAAATTATGCAGATAAAGTTATTCAAGTTCTGTCAGACAACACATGTCTAAAGAGTTGAGATTTGCTGGTGGCCGGTTTACAAGTAGAGAAGCACGAAGGAGAGGATTCCCCGCGAGGTACTCGCTCAGGTCTGGGTTTGGGCCTCAGACTCTACTTTTTGGTGACCTCCCTTGATGTGCAAAGGGGTTTATTCCAGAGRGCTGCTATGAGGGAGCAGATTTTTCTGAAATTGTGGTGTCGCTGGCTGCTGTTGGATGCTCTGCATCCACAGCCCCTTCTTGGTGTTTTGCTCTGCTCCGTCTGCCCATGCCAGGGCTGCGACTCCTTGCGTTTGGTCCAAGTTAGGTGAAATGCCCGGGGCAGTTGAGCCCACAGGAGTAAAGGCTCCTTGAGCATGCAACCTTTGTAGCGAATGGAGACGAAACCGTCTCGCTGGCTCAGCCAGAGGCAGCAGCCGGGTTCAGGAAAGGGCAGCGGGTGGTGAGGGGCGAGGAGCGCGTGGTGGCCCCGGCCCATCCAGCTGAGCCGCCACACGGGAATTCAGGCGTCCTGGGGCGTTTTGTAGGGCTAGGCACATGGGCTGCCCACACAAGAGGTGGCATGGTTAATCAGAAATGTTCCATTTTGGTGTTTGCCGGGAAAGAAAAGCCCCCAGACGACCTCATGTAGCCATCAAATGTATAGAGTAGGACTGATAATGCACACAGTGCCTTTGCCAAAGCATTAGTTTAAAGCGGTTTTATCAAACTAAGCTTCCCCCCAGACCTGTTAAGGCCAAAGTATTAAAAACACTCAAATCTCTRTGCAAGGGGGCACCCTGGGGCCTCCCTTTGCCATCATCTTCCTGTGACCTCCAGAACAATGAGAGGCTTTTTGACACTGTCGTCATCCTCAGCCATAGGAATGTGTCTGTGAATTGCCACAAATTAGGCAATGATAGGAGAAGAAAAGCAGAGAATCTCCTATTTTAAAAAAAATGAAATCCAAAAAAATCGATGTCAGCAACTGGTTTTCATACGTGGTCCTGCCACCTCCCTGTTCCAGCCTTTGCAGTTGAATGCACCAGTGCCACTTAACTGGAAGTAAAAGCAGGATCAACTGGATTATCTATTCTGAGAAAGGGGCAATAAGGAAAAGAAGAGCATAAGACAGCACAACCAAATAGATCATGCCTATTTTTTCTTCTTCATTGCTAGGATTTTTTTTTTCAATGATCCACCTGTGAAAATACATTTATTTGAGGTTAGTAAAGTGGCACTTTAATCACCAATTAAGTATTGTAACAATTAGGATAAACAAACCTGTAATTCAAGACAAGATAGCTGAAATTGGTCCAAGTTCGTCCAAGATGATGCCTTAGTGCTGGCTGTCACTGATAAAGGTGAGCAGAGGAGACCAGTCCTTCAAGAGAGACCAGCAACGCCACTTTCCAGCTGCCCTGGCCACCTTCTCGAGCAAGATTCGCTCACACCACAGGGCCAGTTACTGCCATAAGCTTTCCCAACAAGTCTTGTCCAGCACTCAATGGGTGCTGGAGCAGGGATATGACTGCTCTCAATAGGGAAATGGAAGAGTCTGGGGTATCCACCACAGCTTCCAGAAAGTACCGTGTTGTGATGAAAATCATCTCCTGTGCAACTTTTTGGAAAGCTTGTTACCTCTGTGAGTCACTGAGGCCCAAAGCTGGTAAGCTTCAATGAATAAATAGATAGATGGAAAAAAAAGTCTCTAACCTGCAAGATAATTACTGGGATAACAGGAATATCCAGACTCGCACTACGGTATGTTAGCAAAATTGAGGAATGCAGTTCCTAAAGCCATCTCCAAGTCCTGGGGATCTGCGGGCGCTCCAGTCTGGGGAGCAGGGGAACTCCCTTTGAGCTGCTTGTGAGAGTGGCTGGCGCCCCGCTTGTGCACGGGGAGGTTTAGCTTATTGGGGAGCAGCTCCAATTCCACACCCCTGGGTCCAGCTGGTGCTCTCACCAGAGGCTTGCAAGCAGATCAAGTCCCCCTTGTGAAACAGTGGAGACCAGTTTGCAGCAGGTTAGCGCTGGCAGGAATAACCCCCCAGCAGCTACGCGTCTAGCAGCACAACTAAGCTAACTAACAACAGCAAAACCCCTCCAAGCCTAGCCTTTCCAACCCGAGGCTGGGGACACAAAAGGGAAAGCATGCCAGAGGCCACTTCATGCCCTTCAAAGCTCTTCTTTCTCTGCAACCTCATCCACTCCGGAGAAACTGCAGAAAGAAAAAGCATTTAAGGCTGTTTTGGTTTTGTCTCCTTTTTTTTTTTTTTTTTCTTTTTTTCCTTCCCAGGCTTTTCTTTCAACTCCTGACGCTGTCTGGGTTTCCACCGTGTCCCTCCGACCCTGGCACCGCGCGCGGTGCTCATTAGGCTGGAGAGCGATGCGGGGTCAGCCCGCCTCACGCCCGACACGAGCAGAGGTTGAGCACGCAGTGAATGAGGACCTGCTGCCACCGGCCGCTCCCGCGTCCGCGGCGTCGAACGGCCGCGGGCCTGGCAGGCTTGGGGGAGGCCTTGCCGAGGACGGTGCCGGGCTTCGGGGACAACGGGCGCCGTAAGCCAAGGACGAGGTGAAAAAGCGTTTTTGAAGCGGGGCAGAAAGTTGAATTGTTTTAGATAGGTGTTTTGCACCCGAATGAATATCAGTGTTGCTGGCAGTCTTTTTCTTCCCTAGTTCTAATCAGTACCATGGAGGAGGCACAAAGCTGTATTCACAAGTGACTATATATGTGTAAGTGCAGCAAACAATAGCTGTGCAGGCTGGAAAACGAAATTCAGAGCGCCAGTCATCCTTGTGATTGTTCTTGTTATAAAACCATCSTGGATGACGTCCGTATTTTAGAGAAGGGATGATGTGTTGTTTCCCAAGCTGAAGAGAAAGGCCRCTCTGTCGCCGTTTCATTTCTCTTGGAAAGGAAATGTGGAGGTTTCCACCTGGCAGATCAATGGCTCTTCAGCATCTTCCTTTTTCTTGCGTTTCCCAAATGCACGCCGGTGATTTGGAAGCATACCAGCAATGAGGCAGAAAACGACTGCATGGAAACTTGAAGCAGTCTTTCATTTAAGCAGCTGTAATACCATGAAGAGGGGATAAAGTCGGTGGGCTTGCTGTATTGTTAAGCTATATTACTGCACAGTGCTCTTGATCTRTGGATGATGGAACAAGCAGGTCCTTACTGGCAAGCAAATCGGTGTCCTGAGGAGTAAACCCCCTAGTCAGCTCTTCCGAAACACTGGATATAGACGTCCTCAACCCTTGCTAGGTTTGCTAGGCTGCTGGCCCTGAAGGCTCCGAGTTGAGGCTGTTTTGGTGGTGTTTTCACAGAGACATCTGAATGCATGCCAAGTGATCCCAGTGCTGTGCAGTAAAGCTGAAGCACAGCCTGAGCAATAGGGTTTGCCCACCCTGTGACCAGAGAGATGGCGTTTAAAAGGCTTCCCGTGCCGCATCCAGCCACGCAGCAGCTCTGTCAAAGGCCTCCAGGAAAGARAGGTGGTCGCGTGAATGCCAGGACGGGACTAGATGGGGAGCCAGGCAAGGCACTTGAGCGTCAGCCATAGCAGGGCACTCCAACCTCCCCCAGCAAACCCGGCAGAGCCCCCAGGGTCTCCTCTGTGCTGGAGGCTCCCCCTAAACCTCTGGTCGTGCAGTTGGTTGCCCGGASACGGTGTGTTTAGGGAAGCACGAGCCCCTCGGCTATCAGGTGGGGACGGGGAAGTGAAAGAGCCAGGGACTGGAGCAGGGAACAAGGCATGAGGTGGCAAGGCCGAGGAGAGCTGGGACAGGGACCCTGCAACCCRACTGGGCTGATGCGGTGTCCTTCACCCTGCGCCTCACGGATCGCAGAGTCCAACGAGCCGGGTTCACGTGGGCCTTAGCATTCCCACCGGGAGCTCATCCCCGTGATCTTGCCTCCCAACATGGAGGCATCTGCTCGTGTGAGGCCAGAGGGAGGCCCTGGCCACACCGGAGGGCGTGCCGCTCTCGCTAGATCCGTGCTCGCTGCTCCCCTCCCGGGCTTTGACCTCYAAGGGAGCAGTAGCGAGGTCTTCACCTCCCGGCTGGGGAAGCTCCCGAAGCCGAGGAGGGGGCCAAGGAGATCAGGGAGGCAAGAAACAAACWTGTCAAACATCGGGTGGTTCTGAGGGTCCGGCGGAGCCTGCATAAGGAGCCCTGGTTGTCAGGAGGTCACTTAGGCCTGTCACGAGACAAGGCTTGAAGCTCTCCAAGTCMTTAAAGTTTTTATTTCCAGCCTTGGCAATGTTTTATAGTAGCCGTCACCCWGGATGAATGTTGCCTTTTATGCAGGACAAGTTGTCTTTTCGGCAGTGTTTAAATGTATTTTTAATGTGAATTATCCTGTTTTATGGTACAGCCTCTGAAACAGAAAGAGAAGTTTTGAGAAAGCTTTTTGCTGGCAGTAAATTAGATTTGAGTTTCTGTGATAAGCAGTAATAGCTCTTCAGAGCAGATGTGTTTTATCAATTTAAGCACACAGACTGAGAAAACATCTACTGCGTTTAGGCTTTTAGAAATGTATTTTCATGTTAGTGTGTACACAGACAACAATAAATCTATGGAAGCTGTTATTGTCTTTCACTGAAATATGATACAGCTTGCACTGTGCCTATAATTTACATATAGGGTGATAGAGGATCYTTTCAAGACGTGCTTTTTTCTCAAATGCAAACTGGGTACTAGCTAAAATGATGATCTCTTCTAGTCTTGGTCAAGGAAAAAAAGCAACCAGCCAAGCAGATAACCCACCCACATGCTGCTTTCTACACCTACAGCATGTGGAAGCAGCCCATCATGGGTATGTGCAATCCACTTTCCAGGTGCTGGGGCCTTCTCAGCTGCTGTTGGTGCTGCCATGCGTGGTGTGAGATGTGTGAACGTCTCCTACCCTGCCTCTCAAATGTGTGCACTCTCCTCCTCCCCACTCTGAACACAGGATGCGGGTGGTCGAACATGCTGGTGGCCCTCACGTCACCGCCATGGCCACCCCTTCACTGAATCCAGTGGGATGATGCTCTGTGGGTGTGAGGTTTGCAGGTTGTGTGGGAAGGTCATCCCAGCTGGCACCGCTGACCTCCTGAAAAGCSCCTGTAGGCAGAGCCTCCTGGGTACCTCTGCAGCTCACGTTCGTTTGAATTTTTCAGGAGGAGGAGGTCCATCTCTTCTGGGTGTTATACCATATGTAAAGAATCTGGCCTGCTCCATTACCTGCGCACCTCCCTCTCCAGCTCACCAGGTCAGTCAGCGGGTTAGGTGTGTCTACGTGTCTCAGCTATATAGATTGACAAACACTGATGCCCAGTGCTGCTCGTGCTTTTCTTCCTCTTGCTGAGAAGCAAGCAGCTTAGAGAGGTTAAAGAAATGTCTGTTTTGCACAAATTTATATCTGTTTTTCTTAGCTAGCCTACAAAAGCAGCCAACAGCTTTTTCATGACTTTCTCCTCATTGAGACAAGCAGGCAAACGAGGGCATGCTTTGCTAAACGATGCGCTGATTTCTTCATCCCCTCTCAAACACGGGGCAACCCAAAGCTGAGAGCRAGGCCTTGAACATCTAGGGCCTTGTCAGCACAGCCTGTGTGACTTCTGTGGACAAAATGCTTTCTGACCCTTTTGGCAAACTAGTTTAGCAGATATTAGAGAATTAAGAGAACAAAAAARCAGCTTCTTGTACTTTATTGTTTGCTAGCATGGTTTTCTTAAGGAAGCAAGTCTTATGCAGTCATGCTGGCTGTCTCCCTCTGGCCTCTCCTACCAGTGTTCGAATGCTTYGCTTATTTTCAAGCATGTTTGTCAGAGGGGGCAAGGGTCTGGGACATTATTAAATCCATAAGTCATACAAAAATTGGAGCCCCAGTGAAATAAAAAGACAAGCTGTGTGACCCCGTTCAAGCCAAGGCTGCAACGTGATCGCATACGTTGGTAACTGCTGGAGCGCCCACATGAGAGGGAGGTTTTATGAGTGTCCCAACCACAGGAAAAGCTTCCCAGGAGCTTGGAATCAACCACAAGATGCAGATCTGTACACAGCCAGATTTTATTGGGTTGGGGCGTGTGAGGGCCTAGCTTTTAAATGTCTGTTTTGGAAGGTTTTCTCTTGCCTGTGCTATCCCTATATCATTTCGTTCTTGCCTGCAACTTGCTCTGCAGTCCCAACGAAACCACTCAGGTTTCGGAGACATCTGAGGGTTTTTGGTTTTTTTTCCCCCTGCAAGTGAAGTAATGGATACTGATAGACATGCACATTCAGAGCATACAAGGAATTTTTCAGCAAGCGCTGCTGAGATGAGCTCTGGAAGAGTGAGTAGATATTTTCACCCCTTCTCCCGTGCCTCATTTAGTCTTCTGAAATCCACAGAAATGCACACCTGGCTTCTAAGGTTTCCAGGCCAGCTCTGCTGGCACGTAACATTACGCTAGCTCTGACATTTCCTCTGTTCATCTCATTTGTTTCCATTTGATTTTGTGGTTGGACTGAGACGGGTTGCCCAGAGTTGAGCTTTCTAGTTTAGTTGCTTCTTTCCGCGTGGTATTTACAGCCTCGCCTTGCCGCCCGAAGTAATATGATCTTGGCTCTTTTCTAGAAAACCCTTTTGCACTGATAYTCTGCCTTAAGCTTATGACTGCAACCAAACCACATCTGTTGACATTTAATTCTTTGCACAAAGTGAAGCGGTTCCCCRTAGAAATAGTGAGTCTCCAGGCAGAGTAGCAGGCAGCCCTGTGGTTCGGGCATTGCTGRGGAAGGTCCACACTGAAATCCCTCATCTGCTTGATTGGGAGAGGGACCTTGGATTGGATCTGCCTGCTGGGGTGACCTTATTGTGAGGGTGGGGGCTGCTGTCCCATCATCCCTCCTGTGCTGAGAATAATGGTTTAGAGCAGAGAAGCTGGTAAGTACCAATACAGTGCATAGGAGGAAGAAGAGGCTGTGACAAAGAAAGCCCCCAGACAACACAGCTTTGCTTTCCCTCGTCCCTACCCTGTCCGGGCTGGGATCTGCCCTGTCCTTTGCTGCTGCGCTGGGTTGTCCTGAGCAGCTTTCCCAGCCCGGGCTGCTGCTGTCCTCCTGTTCAGGCCCTGCTGCTCCCTGGGACGAGGGTGATCCCTCACGGGAGTGTCTGCAGCGCTGCCGCCACGGGCACTGCTGAAAGGCCCCGGTGAGCGCTCCAAGCTTTGTTCCAAAACGCAGAAAAGTYGCCCTCGTAGGGCCTGCCAGTCACCCGGAGAGCCCTGGAGGGTGCCTGGGGAAGCTCTCCAGGAAGGAGATACTGCAGGAGTAGCGGGAAAAAAGAAAGYGCCTGCTTCTTCCCGAGCTGAACAGCCTCTGGGTTGCTAGGAGCTTTGCTGGCAGGGAAACAGGGCCTTTCCTTGAGCTGCATTTGGCCCCCAAGGGCGAGAGCCGGAGGCCCTGGTTTCTGCAGCAGGTGACTCARGTTTCTAAAACGCTCTGCCCCACACACGGGTGCATCTCTCTGTGTCCCTTGAAACGTCCTAATGAGGGCTGGGGGTCTCACAAAGTGCTCTCGAGGAGTAAAACCCGTGAAATGCCCTTGTTCGTTTAACGTTAAGCTAGGAGCCAGAGTTCAATTTTCTCTTAAATGCAATCAGCAAAACTGCCTGTAAAAAAAAAAAAGAAATCTTGACTTTGGGTTGCCAAAAGTGGTTAAAAAAAAATAGTCACATAGTCATTTTTTCCCTAACATCATTAACTATTTTTCTGTAGCAGCTGAAACTTTCCAAAATCTGGTGACTRCAGATTCCAGACAGGTCAAGCTTTTTATTCCCAAGTCTTAGATATCTTCTAGACATCTTAGAAAGAAAAGAGTGCTCATAGATATGGCTATGACAAAGCATCAGAAAGTCCTTCTTAGAAGGGTTCTTGCATCCTTACGCATCCCCCTACTCTTGTGTCCAAAAAAGGACATTTGCTTAAGTACCTCCAGCAGACTGAGGGTGTTACTGCTGCTCCTAAAAGGTTGAGACTTGCGTCAGAGTTTGTGTATAAACCCCTCGGCTAGGCCAAGCGAGATGGTAAATTCAAAATGGCCAAACAAAATTCTTGGCAAAGCCGAAGGTTATTATGTTGTTTGTGAGTATTCAAGGGTAAATGAACTTGGAGAGATGAGAGTCAGAACTCATTTTAGAAAAGAGACAAGCTTTCCTAAAGCTCTCRTCAGATGCACAGATGGAAGATGACTGAGTATCAAACACAGAAACAGTAATCCAGACATATTTCTATTTGCAAGGTCTCTATAACATATGTGTGTATATTATATATATGTTATATATATAACTTTTAATTGAGAATGGAATATGCTGGATTATTTTCTAGTGCTTAGCCCAAAGCTGCTCTGCAGGATGGCAGACGACACACGTGACTCTGCAAGATCAGGTCTGAGTGCCCACCCGCGTGCACCGTGTCTCCTGCATGGAGGTAAGGGGAGGCAAAGGTAAGGGGAGGCAGCGCTTGAGGAGCCGGCCTCGGCTGAGTCACCCTTGCACAAATAGGTCTCTGTTCTCAAGGGTGGGAAAATACTTGTGTCAGTGATGTTTGGACTTTCTGTACCTCCAAGGACACTTACAGTGGTATAAATAGCAGTGCTGTGGGGCTGTGACTAATGCTCTGTTTGAATAACGCGCGTTCTGCAGCAGATTTATGTTTTTATTTCCAATGTATGTCCAGCACTTATAATCTTCCCTTCCTGGAGTTCATGATGGATTTGGATGGGAGAAGCTTTGCTTTCTTGTTTTGTAGACTGGACTGGACTGATCTTATCTGTATCCAAATGCAGGCCACGATATAAAACGGTGTAATTTTCCCTTCTTCTCAGTTCCCATAAAGTGTACGTTTCTCTGCATTAGTGGCTGACTGCTAATTCTCTGCTGCCTGCCTGTGAATCTCACCCTCCTACATGGCATCTCTGGCAGCCTGGAGAGGAGTCTCCCCCATCTGCAGGGCTGGGAGAGAGGCAAATGGAAGGAATGGGAGGAAAAYCTCTGCCGGAGGGGTAAGCCCGGCTGGTGCTGCAAGGGGCAGCGTTGCCCTTCGGGATGCCCAGCGGGGAGCCACGCCAGCTCTGTCCTCTGTGTGCGCCTGGGCCCTGGTGGCCAAGGTGTTTCTTCTAACTGTCTGYGGATGTGAAAAACAAAGCTGGAAAAACCTGTGAACCTCAGCCCCGAAATGTGYGTGTGCAGCTTGGATGTCAGCATCAGGTGAAATAATCTGCAGCGATGCTCTTTGCTGGGTTAGCTTAAAGGGAAAAAAAGAAAAACAGATAAAAATAAGTACAAAGGAAGAGTACAGACTTGTAGATAGAGGTACATGGATTTGAAAGGGCTTTTTTTTTTAAGTAGGAGCAGATTTTAAGGGGATCTGTTTGAACTAGAATACGATATGGAACCTTGCTCAGAAAGGTGTGTRCGTGGCAAAACATGTGCAGGTTTGAACCCTCAGGCTTTATGTGTGGGAGTAGGGGAACCTAGGCGGGAAACCCTAGGGGCACAGACCTCATCTGGGCAGAAACAGCAAAACTGTTCCTCAGGGTTCACGGGTTTTAACTAAAGACTCACACCTCAGTAGTAAGAAGCATTAATATCTATCAGAAAACACATTCTTAATTCTCTTAAATTAATGGTGAAAACATTGCTTCCTTATGGGAGCAAAGCTGGCTTTTGAGGAACATCTCCAAATAGGAATGACAGAAAAATCTTTGAGGAGAAAAGTAYGTTTTGCCCTAGTTTCCCCCGCGCCAGGTAGCCGCTCTTTGGCTGGTGTATGCGAGTGTTGCCAGGGGCACTCCGGGAGGGCATGTCCAGTCCTGCACAAACCTGGTTTCCCTTCCTTGCCTTTGCCTCCCTGCAATTATTTGCTCTCYGTGACATGGTTGCTGGGGCTACTAATTAAAAGCTGAAGAGCCTTTCATATTTGCAGTCCTTTCAGAGCCTTGATTTCCTCAGAGGTCTAACGCCACGTGCTGTTGACCYAGCGCAGACGCGTGCGTCTCGGTTACCCTGAGCAAGCACTGGAAACGGGGCCGGGAGCTTAACGCCTGGGTCAGCGWGAGAAGCTGGAGGAGCCCGACCTGTTTCATTCCTCCAGCAGCATAAGGACAGAGCAYGGCCAGTACTGGGAGTACCTGGCTCTGGCTAAACTGCGGGGCGAGGGAAGAGCTCCAGCAGTGCTCAGCTCGCTTGACATTGCTGTAGTTCTGTTTTATGATTGTTATTGCGCTCAACTCCTTTCTTTCACTGGATTGTTTCTGTTTTCCCCCGAAAACAAGAGAGTTCCGGCTGGATCATACATTATTCAGCAAATACTCTTGGTTCTGTTGCATGATTTATTTTATTTTATTTTATTTTATTTTATTTTATTTTATTTTATTTTATTTTATTTTATTTTATTTTATTTTATTTTATTTTATTTTATTCCTGGTGTTCAACCAGCTCCAACATTTACATGACGGAAATTAATTTCCAAAAGGTTTGTTTATTTTTTCCCCAAATCTTTGAGACGTTGAATGCCAATACAACATCAGATTTCATAAAAGCAGATTAAAGGTAACATGGAGCACAGCTTCCTCTGTGGCCAACCCAAAGTTAATGAAATTTCATGGTCGTCACTSTGCCATAGTTGCAGAAGTGCTGCCCTAAAGTGCAGTCTTCGGTAACATAAAAACGTGTGTATTAACACACGTAGATGGTCACAAAACTGATCCAGAGGAAAAGATCTTCCCAAATTGCTTTGACTGGCTGCACTGCACGTGATGCAAAACTAAGGAAGAAACCAAGAGGCAATTCTGCCCACTCTGCTCATGTAGTACAAGAATGGGTTTAATCTCCACCCCCAAGTCTTGCTATGATAATATTACAATATCTCAAAACCTAACTGCCTTTGTCTCTGTTGGGATGCATTTTATCAAGGCACGTGGGTGAGTAAATAGTGCACTAGTGGTGGTATCTTTGGATTATCAGTAACCAGCTTTATTAGGCACTTRGATGTACTCCACTTCCGCTGGTCCCTGCTCAGGCAAGGGATAAGCTTAGGAACGATGCTACCGTCTTTCTGTCTGAGCTGATTTCCTGCTCTAGTAAGTCTRTCACTAATAATAGAGCGACTGGAGCCAAGGAGAACTGTAAGGCAAAGCAGGGACTCACAGCAGCCAGAAAGCAAAGATCTAAAGCAGCCAGGAAAAGAGATATTTGCGAGTGCAGCATAATTACATCTTAATGTCAGGTACCAGCATTAAGGTAAGGGTGGTGTGTGTCCACTCAGACCTGCACAAAACACGTGCCTGCTTTTTAAGGGGTCTGTTGGCATTTACAGAGTCCTAAAATACAACTTGAGCATAGTTGTAATCCAGCAAAGCCCTGACGGGCCCTAAGGGCAGAGCAAACCTGTAGGCTGAGAGCTCTCAGYGTCCTGTAGGGCCAGTCTCCCATTCGGGATTGACTTGATTACATAAACTTCTGCTAAAAACATTATGTTGGCAGTCCCATTTGACTAGGCAAGGATTTTTTTTGCTAGGCAGATCCTCTTCCTGCGTGCTCCACAACTTCTTGCTTTTGAAGATAAGTTAATTTTAGGGCTATCAACCCCAAGTGTTTAATGAGGAAACTCTTTAAGGGCATCTTGGTAAAATTTGAGTATATTCAGTGTTTCCCACACTTTCTTGGCAAAATTGGAGTATATCCAGTGTTTTTCACTCCCTCTGAATGCATATTTAATATACAGATAAGCAGAGTGCAATAAAGTAACAGGATACAGAAGTGACTGGAGGCCAGGTTTCATACTCCAGGTCAAACACCAAGTACCCAAAGTGTAGGACTATGCTGGGTGCCCTTCTCACATCCTAAATCCTCAATGTCTGGCCAAAGCTCAGGCTTGGAATGACTTTTCAGACTCATTTCTGCTGAAAAATTTGCAACAGATAAATYATATGTTGGTGTGCCCAGTAAGGGTTCATTGCATGGCAGCTGGTGATGCTGCTGTTAARAGCTGGATGGTCTTTGTCAAATGACACCCATGGTTTCAACGGTGGTAGTTGCCTGTCCCATGTCCTTCGTGGATTTAGTCCCATGTGTTTAGCACAGTTGCCCAGTTCTCTTTACACTTGTCCAGCYTGGCTAATTTAAGAGATAAATTGCCTTTCCTACCAGAACGGCAGCGTCTGAGAAAGTGACCACGAACCTATAGATACCTCTGAGGGTTTCACCGTTTGCGTTGTAATTGTGTAAGCTTTACAGGAGAGAGACCCTGGAGAATGCCATGTTTCGTGGAAAGTTTTAAAACAGAATTATTATTAGTGGCTTGAAAAAAATTYGAGATGTTCTCAATAGTTATTTGTGTTTTAGGACTCCTTTGTCACTACTCCCTTTTATTTAGCAACAGGAAAGGACTCTCTTTGTAACTTTTATTCTGTATTTTAAGATCTGAATGTTGGTTTCCATATAGCACTGCTTGAGGCTGCTGATTTTTCTATTTTGGATGATCCAAGCTTCAATTTCTGTGGTGTCTGTAAAGAAAGAGCCTTAAAAGTGCCACTTTTCCACTTTTTCTCCTCYATCTATTAACTCTACACCTGTAAAAGCAGCGGTCTTCATCTGAATTTTCTATGAAGAAACAAAATAAATGGTTGCTGTGCAGGGGCATTCCATCTACTACAGATTAAGGCAACTTTTAAAAATTATTTGTGGGCAATCTACCTCTGCGAAGTACTCAAAGGATGAGGAAAAAAAAAAAAAGGACTAAAAACGGAATAGCAAGCCATGGACTTAAAAGCTTAGAATCTCCTTAAAAACGTGATGTTTCGGGCTTTTGACATGTTAAATGCGGTTATAACGACCATGCCTTTCTGCCTCCCCCAGCAGATTTTGACTTGACAGAGCACTGTGGCCTCGACCCCGGGCGGGCTCCGTGTCCCGTGGAGCTGCGGGTGACGAGGCGGGTGCCTGAAGGCCCYGGTCGGGAGCTGCTGCAGCACGGGGCGAGGGGCAGCCACACGGCTTGCTCTCTGACCCCTCGTCCTGCCGCGGAGTCCCGCTCCTACACGCACCCCACGTGGAGAGATCGACGACGACACCGAGTCTCGGCGGCTCCTCTGCGTTTTGSCGTGCTCCGGCGTAAGGCAGTGCTGAGCTTGCTGAGGGGGCTCCCAGTCACCCACTCGCCTTCTCGGGGGCTCCTGGCYGGCACCGTGTCCCGTCTGCAGGCCCTGCTGCCCTGCAGCGCTCGTCCCCGCTGCGACGTGTGCGGCCGCGTGGCATCCCGAGCACACGGAAGCCCTTCCCTGCGCGTCCATGGGATCCGTGTCCTGTCTGCAGGAGCTGCTGCCCTGGAGCACTTGTCCTCGCTGTGACGTGTGCGGCCGCGTGGCGTCCCGAGCACACGGAAGCCCTTCCCTGCGTGTCCGTGGGATCCATGTCCTGTCTGCAGGCCCTGCTGCCCTGCAGCGCTCGTCCCTGCTGCGACGTGTGCGTCCGCGTGGCATCCCGAGCACACGGAAGCCCTTCCCTGCGTGTCGCTGAGATCCGTGTCCCGTCTGCAGGCCCTGCAGCGCTCATCCCTGCTGCGAGGTGTGCGGCCACGTGGCATCCCGAGCACATGGAAGCCCTTCCCTGCGCGTCGCTGCGATGGCCAACGCGTGTGAGCGCAGCCCGTGGGCAGGGTCAGTCCGCTGGTTATGGCCGTGCGGAGCCTGTCGAAATACAAGCCAGCGTTCAGATTAGTGTTTATATGCCAGACCTAAACGGACGTGATTTTACCTATTTTTTAGCTATGCTATTTTACACCAGCCAAAACAGTGGCTCCCCTTTCTTCARGCATCAATTCCTGAAAGCGTTTTCAGATTTAGCTTACCTGGGATGTACATCTTGAATAATTCTGCGCAGTCAYTCCTGCTATCTTAAGTTAGAAACAAGAAGGAATCTCACCGTTACCCTAMTCCTTTTGGTTTTACCTTCCTAGAGCTATTATCACTTGACTATCATACAAGGATTTAATCCGACGTTGAATTTAGGTGCACCTGAATTCATTATCCTGTCTAATTYAGATTTGATATAAAATGACAATAGCTAGAAATTGTATTGACAGATCTTTATTGAAGATAATTACTCAACAGGAATCATTCTGAATGAATTAATCAGATTGAAAATTCACTTCAATTTCGCAGCACTCCAGCGGTAAGAAATATAGCTATACACATTTTCTTTGCTAAATTGTAGCTATAATTTTGTTTAAAACCCTTTGAGTTCTTTCAGGTAAATTTGAGCTCCCCAGAGGAGCCTGTAACACCTAAGCTCAACTTCTGAGATTTGATTAATTCACCATTCAAGATGATATTGCTGCAGGCAAATGTCTCATTCATTTCCCTGGGCTGGCAGCTTGTCACTCGTTTCAGGGAGATGGATTATTGGGAAGTATGGCAGAAATGCTACCACCTTCCCTGCCATTATCAGGAAGAGGGTTTTATCTCCTTCAGTGATACAAAGGGGAAACTTCCTGGTGTCACATAGGCCTGGCAGGTGTCTCTCSCTCAGTCAGACCTTAGAACAGGACGTGAGGTTCCAGGACACACTGAGAGCCCCTTTTCTCCAAGGATTTCAGCTCCCAGGCTAGCTGTAGACTCTCAGTTTAAGCACGTGCAGAGCTTGCGTTGGCATTKCAAAGGCCTCATGCTCACCCCTTCGCAGGATCGATGTGTGGAGGGAAGAAATTTTGCCGCTAACAACAGCGGCTATCCACACTTTATCTCGATGGGGTATAATAGTTTGTGCTAGCCATTTGGATCTGTTTCCACTAAAAAGAGTTGCCTTAAGTGAAAACCAAAAATTACTTCTTCTGCTTTCTTAATAYGTTAAAATTTGTTTGGAAACACAGATCATCAATACCTGTGATATAGTGGTTGTTTTTCATACTCTTTGTCTGGAAACTAATGTGTATGGAAGCAGCTTTTCAATAATTTCCTTCKAGTGAAATTTTCTAGAAATGATATTCAGGGAGGATATAAAGCATCAGAGAGAAGGAAAAAATTGTCAGTAAACCATGGCAGGGGGGAGGGAAGAAAGAGATGAAGAATTGGCAATGCATCTGAGACCTGACGGGGATGCGCGCCCACAGAGAAGGCATTCAGTGACCACAATAGCTTATAAAGCTTGACCTAGTAAGTGCTGTAATTGCTGCTCACACATATTGAACTCGTRTTTATTTCATGTCATATTTAAAAATGAGTTGAATCACAAAAGTAAGAAATGAAGACGGCTGAAGATGGGAATGTAGATGCGGAACACGGAGGAAGAGGGAAGGATCACGCTGAGAAATCGCACTGAGAGTGAATATGCTATGGATAAGTTAATTCTTTCATAGACTATTAATTAAAGGTTTATTTCCTTTTGTTGCAGCSTTATTGTCCTAATGCATTTAGACAGAGAGGAAGGAAAGGAAAGGATGGGCTGGATGTAATTCACCAGCAGGAGAAAACCACTGCATGTAACACAGTTCTTTTTGTGTGTGTGTGCATGTTCTAGTGCTCCCTCCTCCTCCAGTAAAGCATTTTTAGATTCTCCTCAGCATTTTGGAGATAATTTACATTATTGTACTTCAGCTGGTTTATTTGTATTCATTTTCCTTTTAGCCGAGTGGGACTGTTTATTGGGAAGTATTACAGCACATGGCTGTGTATCTGAATTATTTCAGTTCGGCTGYGCTTGCTTCCTGCAGGTCTCAGAGGTTGCCAGCTGCTTCTTTTAAAGAGTCTGAGGCAGAAAATTATTAGTATCCACCTTAACATTGATTGGTGGGGCTTAATGTGGCTCTTGACAGAACTGCGCACCAAAAGCTGCTGTGATTTTTACATTCCTCTTCGTTTCTGTTGCAGCAGCCCCTTGGAGGACCCTCATCAGGATGTGCGTGCGAGGCGCTGCCGACACGGCAGGAGGAGAGGGGTGGTCATTGTCTGGGCAGCCCTTGCTCTTGTTGTGCTCCAGCATGGTGGAACCAGGAGCCGTGGCAAAGGCCTCTCGTATCCCAGCRGAAGTCTTCAGCACTGATGGATAGGCCAGCCATGAAAGCAGAGCTACTGCGGCCTCTCTGCAACACCAGCATGCAGAGGAAATGAGTTTAGGCACTGGGATTTCCAATGAATGAGGTATTTGCAAACAGTGCTGATAAATGTAACGTACAGATGTATTGTTTTATACCTTGTACTTCATCCTTCTGACCCAAAGAGGGAGGAGGGCCACACTATGCATTGCCCCAAGAGTGCCCATTGGAAAAATCGCTTCTGGTGTCCAGTCCTACAGTATTTTCAGCTAGTGCAGCACAAGACAGTTAAAATCCTCTTGGAAAGGGCTTGTGGGCCTCTTTCTGGGAAGAGATGGGCCAGCTGTTCTGCCAGCAGAGCTGTGGCAATGGTTGGATGGGAATGACCTGCAGGACCAGAGCAGTGTCTTGGGCACCTCCATGTAGCTCCCATCCAACACAAATGCAGATGTTATTGCATCCAAGCACCCAAATGCTTGGATGCAATGTTAGKGTGGCTGCCCAGGGCTCCAAGCGCTTCACTTGCTCTGGACTATAACATAAAAAAAGTGCTTTTTAATTCCATTAACTCCAGTCAAATAAGTTGATGGATGCTGATCTAAATGAGGGGAGAACAGTCCGTGTATTGCAAAAATTGCTAATAGATCTGCATTGTATCAGATTTATTTTCATGTCCCTCTTACAGCATTCCTTCCYCTAGCCCTTTACTTAAGAATGATTTAATGTGGTTATACAGAATTTCCAGAGACCAGGCTAACTTAATATTTTGCACGAATTTGCTCAGTCTTTCTAGGAAAAGAAAGAAAAATATTGCTTGCAATTGTAAGAAGGAATTTTTCATACATTTAGGCTAAACACCGAGGTAAGAAATGGAGTCTAAAGTGGGAGTCAGGCTCCCTGCTTTTGCAAACTTGCAGAGCCATAATTACAGATGTGTGAATTAGATGCAGGGGAAGCTGCATTTCACAATCGTGTTGATGAACTCAGCCTCGTGTCTTACCGCTAGCCAAGTGTTTTCACACATGAGTTCTTATATAACCCCCTAAAACAGCTAAAGGAAAAGCAGAGCTCTGCCTGGGAAAAGGTGTGCGCGCACTGGATCATGCCTTGGAAGGGCCAGCTGGTGTCCCAGCGGGAACCCRTTCCTTCCACTACCAACTCTCATTGCAAAAGCTAACCTGGAAGTTGCCTGACTTTTGCCTGCATGGATTTTGCGCGYGGTAAATGGGAGTACCAGGAGCCGGTGGAGAATTCTCAGGTGCCCTGAATTGAAAACTGGTGGTCGTGTTCTGGTCAAACGGATACAGGGCAAGGCTGGCTTCACCCAAGCAGCCGAGTGTGTTGGGCCAGGGAGAAATTTTTCCTTTGGGCAAGGAAATGTACTTTTATCTTATGCCAGCTACACTCTATCTTAAAAAAAATGAGGTAAATAAGCAAAAAAGCAAAGAAGTTCCAAAAGATCTTCAGCTCGGACTGAGATGCGTCTTAGGGCAGGGGAATAAAGCACAGTTTAAAGGATCATTTCAGAAATGGATTGAGGTCACTGAGTTAGGCAGTGGGCACCTACTCCAGTGTGATTTATTTTTCTCCAGATGATGAGTAAAAAGTGCTTCCACTATAGTAATTAGATAAGTAAGTAGATGGTGATTCTGTAAGAGGTGTTGAGCAGGATATTGTAACAGGGAGCAAAAGGAAGATACGTGAAATGGTGGAGAATGAGCCAAGAGAATGCACCTGGCCTTCAAGAAGACTTAGTAAAATAGTTCTCACTGTTGGCGTGYGGGCTTTTGAAACTGCCTTTCCCGCTCATTTTGTGTATATACCTGTGCTGATCTCCCCTTGCCACCTCACCCAGACCAGGCAGGGAAGGCAAAGAACCATTGGGGAACCCTGGAAAAGCAGAATCTGGGGAAAGGCTGCAGAAAGATCCGAGTTAAGCTGGTATTGGAGCAAATGGTGAAAATCAGCTGATGGCTTCCCCTGTGTTGGCATTCAGGAAGAGGAAGCTCAATGAACCTGGAGTACYTCACAAGCTGGATGGTTTGGGGTTTTTTGTTTTTGCTTGGAAGAGGAGATGGCTGGAGAACATGCYGATCTCTTGCTCCAAAGGAATATCRATGCAGMCTTTTAATTCTGTATGATCCAACTGTATTATGGTAAATGTTGCAATCAAAGTTGCATGTGGCAAAAAGTAAAGATTCAGTAAGAGTAGAGAATCCTCTACTGTTACTGCTCAGAGTGTCCTGTGAGCTCTGCTCAAGTTAAACTAGCAAGATTAAGCTCTGAATTACTCAGCCTTTATGATGAATCTGAGACCAGTGCCTAGGTTTAGGGCTGTCACTCTTTTGATAACATTCTTATCTTTCAAGGTCTGTGATAACATGTTGGACTTACCCCTGCATTGCCATCCGTGCTCGAGGCGAGTCGTTCTGGGGAACACAGGTATAATTCTACTTGACTTCAATATAAGTTTGCTTCTTGTTTGAGCACTAGAAGCTGCCCATGTTTTGAAACATTTCAGTTYATTGTTGAAAACTGACACTTTGACTCGTACACATACTTCTGCTTAAAGTTCTGTCATGCAATACCTGGACTTTTTGAACTATTTTTGTGYAGATTCTGAAATTACCACTTAAAAGAACTAACAAGACAAATCTGCAAGATCCAAAATCCTATTGAATGTTGACCCAAACATRGCCAAGCTCATACTGAAAGAAGTTAAAGGTACTTGGTGTGCCTAATAACATCAATTTAAATCTACAGAAGCATAACTGGCAACGAAGGCACAAGTGTGGTCTTTAATGTGCCGGGCAAGCCTCATTTCTGCAGACTAGTGCGGAGGTGTTTTTTCTTATCTTGACTCATATAAAGTTATTCTGGGAACTCGAAGGCTCAAGGCTGTATGCTGCAATCAGACAACATTAGTGATGTGTCACCACTGCACATACCAGTTAATCACAAGCAATCGCTTTCATATAAAATAAAAGGCCTATTAATAGATTGAAAAGTGTCTGTTTTGGAAGTGTTCATTGACTTTGTTTTATGGAACAGTGTAATGAGGTTAATTTTCATTTTTTTTATAGTGCATTTTTTCCTCATTAACGGAGGTACACTGTTTAGTAGCAGTACATAGACAATATATTAAATTTGTACCAGCATTCAAGATCTAGCATTGCAGAATTAATTTCCAAATAAACCTAATTTACAGACCTTCTCCCAGGTTCCTTAAAGAGATAAAGATCTTCATTTGCCTTTTTACCTTAACTGCAGCTCTGCCCACATGAGAGATGTGGAGCGGAGAGCACATGTGTTATTAATACCACCCTCCCAGCCGCCCCCAAATGACCTAGTGTCTCAGCCCAGCTCTTCAGATACCAGAAACTTATGAGTCAGTTTTGCACTATTTGACCCTGACACCGGGAAACAAATCCCAGCMAAAGAGGAAGAGCTGAGACAGACAGAGAGAGAATAGAAGACTCACGGGGCGAGACCAGGAGGGGTCTCTGATGTGCACACGGAGGAAATACACCTTTCGATTTACCCTCCTGCTCTGCGAACGCGCCGCTCGGTGTTCCTGCTGCTCCCAGCTCCTGGAAAAGCGTGGTCACCCTTCTCAGATAAAGCAGGCTGCTTATCTCATCAATTCCCAGTGACCTTTTATTTATTTCACAAGTTAGAAAACTGTCAGCATTGCGTAAGAGCCATCAGCATGAATATTTGATGACCCGAGCTCCCGTAAGCATAACAAAYCTGATACACAGCTAGCAGCCATTAAATATTCTGTTTACTCCATAAATGTACGATTTTAGAAATCTATCGAGAGCCACTGTCCAAAGAGATTTGAAGCCGAGTATTTATTATGAAGCTCAGTTTTGAATATAAATGATGTACTTCCCTGAGAGCCTCGTCAACGTTTACATCCTCAGTGCATATTTCTGGATTTAATGAATGCTTAGAACGCGCCATCACTTTGGCTTCTGACTATTGTGCAATGGAACGCAGTGGCTTTTCAGTTTACACTCTACTGGGTATACTCCAATGTGACTGTGTGAACGCCTGCCTGCCATGAATGTGCCTCTATTTTAACAGGCACCAGTATTTTAAAGAGATGGCAACATTTAAAACTGTATTTTATGCAATACCTCTGCTTGTTAATGTATATTTTTGCAAGTTTTAATCCTGTTARAACTTTAGCAGCTTTGGCTTCATGCAAGAAAATCTCCCAGGGTTTCTATGTGGACTTCTTTATGTTTCATTCTGTCTGTTTAAAGCTGTGGAGAGTTGATTCATCTATGCTGAAATGTGTAGCTCTAGCGACTTATCCTGTGAAGAACTTTGGCTTTTCCTCTGAAGTTTGGAGTTGCTTTTGGATAAAAATAAATTTGCAGCCTGATGGGGATTATATTTATTTTTATTGTAAGCCTCAAAAACTTGTTTTGGATTACAACCAGAAAGCCACACAGTGGAGAGTGCTCATTAGGGACCCTACCCGGTGCTGGCGGGACATTCTGGTGAAGATGYCGAATGGGGGCAGCAGGAGGAGGAACATTCGCCACTCGGTAGTTCCCATAGAGAGCAGCTGCTCAGCTGTTTGGAAAGCCCAGCCCTGTCTTTCGGTGGCGACTGTGGGAGAAGAGTATTTCTGAGCATCTGACCTTGSAACGAGACTAGTTTGCACAGAAGTCTTGGAAAGCAGTGAACAAAACAGACACCTATACATATTTGTGTGCATACGGCCAAGGGGTCAGCGTGGGYAGTAGGAGGCAGGGTTGGTTTCCAAGGTCCCACCAAAGCGAGTACCCCACTCAAATTACCAGTATAAAGGGTGGCCCCTGTTCCGATGTGCTCTAGCTGCTCAGCAAAATTGAGTTTTGCATGGAAAGGACAGTTGTCGTCTCAGATGCTCCTACATTTTTCTTCAATGTAGGAAAAAAAAGGGAAAATAACCTTGTGATTCTGAACTTAAAAATTCTAATGCAGTGCTGAGCATGGCTAAAATGTTTACACAAGTTTCTGGAAAGTTTGGCAGTTTGTGGAATATATGTCCAAATGTTGTTGAAGGATTTTTCTTTTATCTGTTATACCAAAACTTTTCAGTACTGGCACGGCAGCCTTTCTGCCAGCCCCTCTCCAGCTGACAATCCTCTGTAGGACTCTGGTGCAAGATCTGGTTTGGCTGAGAGGTGCTTGGCTGTCTGTCCTTTAAGAGGCCTGCGTGGAGGGCAGGGTTTGCCTGCACCCACTGAAAGAACTAGCACGTTCCATAGYGCAAATATGGCTTGGCAAGGGGCAGCCCAGCCGTGGCAATCTGCATCCCTCGCCCCACGTCTTCTCGCAGGAATGCAGGCAGCTCATTGCTGCCTTTACTTCTTTGCAAACAAAAACTATGGCTCTGCTGAAGCTGAACTCTTCGAATCTCCATCTATATTTATATGTGTGTACATGTATATTTTTATACATATATACACCATTTTAGTAGACAGGGAAAAATGCAAAACATTTAGAAGCAAAAATGAAGTATTGGTTATACCTTTTAATTTTTTTTTTTCTTTTTCTCCTTGCCAGCATTCATAAAATCACTCCAGGAGTCTGAAATTAAACCATCTCCCTATTGATTTGGGTTGGCTTTTTCAAYTGGAAAGAAAGAAAAGAATCTGCTTTCCTTTTTTCTTTTCCTAGCGTTGCAAAAGCCCTGCAAGGATTTTCTTCAAAGAAATCTAATCAGTGATTTAACACAGTATAAAATGTTATGTAAAAGCACTGAGAAATATACTCTTAGAAGACAGTTGGGAAGAAAACACAGACAAAAACAAATGTTTCAGCCAGCATTTCCAAAGGAAGATCTATCATTTTTATTRTTATTATAATTTTTAGACTCATTTTTTTTCCCACTCAAGCACATGAAGAATTGGCTTTTGATATGTGTCTTGTGCCAGARCCCAGGCTGCAAACTTGTGCTGGAAACCTGTGCTCTGCCATTTCAGATGGGGGACCTTAAGGTCCTGAGAGGTGGGAGCCGGGCAAAAGGCAGGTGCACAACCCTGGGCTTCAGAAGAGCAGATTGTGGTCTGTACAGAGACCTGTTTGGAAGAATACAGCTCTGAAGAGAAGAGGGGTCTAGGAGATGGGGTTGATTTTTAAGGATCACCTCCTTCAAGCTCAAAAATGGCCYATTCCATTCAGATAATCAGGAAATGTAGCAAATACTACAGGAGAAGCCTGAAAGGATGAACAGGGAGCTCCTGACCAAACAAATACAAAAAGGCAGCGCTSAAGAAGTGGAAGCAGGGACAGGTGAGCCAGCTTTTCCTGGCTCAGAGATGCTGGCTGAGCATGCAGGGATTGGAGTAGAAATGCCAAGGCCAACCTGAAGCTGAATCTGCCCAAGGGTGTGAAGGGCTTCTACAAGTCYATCAGCAGCAAAAGGAAGGAAGGGGAAAATATGAGTCTGCTGCTGAGTAATTCAGGGATCTGGTGATAGAGGACATGGAAAAGATCAAAGTACTCAGTGTACTCAATTGTACTCAATGTACAACGCCAGTCTTTACTGGCAAGTAGGGCCTTCAGGAATCCCAAGTCCCTGAGACCAGAGCACAAGTCTAGAGCGAGGACCCTCCTTTAAACAAACTGGAAGGATGCAAGTRGGTGGAACCTGACAGGATCTAAGCCCAAATGTTGAGGGAGCTGGCTGGTGTTATTTAGAGGCCACTCTCAGTCATCTCTGAAAGGTCACGGTGAGGTTTCAGAGGCCTGGAAGAACGTAAATGTCACTCCTATCTTCAAGAAGGGCAAGAAGGAGGATCCAGAGAACTACAGGCCAGTCAACCTCACCTCAATCCCAGAGAAGGTGGTAGAGCAAGAAATCCTAGAAGCTATTTCCTAGAAGCAACAAGAAGGTCCTGAGGAGCAGTCACCATGAGTTTAAGACGGGAAACTATGTTCAGCCAGCCTGACAATCTTCTTCAATGAGATGGATTGAAAACTGGATGAACTGCTGGACTCAGAGGGTTATGATCAGTGGCACACGTTTCATGTGGAGTTTAGGCRGAGTCTCTATTCTTGCAGGTTTTCAGAACTCATCCTGACACGGTCCTGGACCGTCTGCTCTAGGTGGCCTTGCTTGCGCAGAGGGGTGGAACGGATGGTGCAAGTGCAAGTGACCTGCAGGAAGCAGGGAACCATCCGCAGGCCACCACTGGCCGTGGCCCGTCCCCAGCAGTGCCCTTTGCTCAGGAAGGACCTCCTGCCCTTCACACCCCTTTCCAGCCAAGGCCAGGCTCCTCTCCAGAGGGATCCCGCTTTRGTGCAGGGTAAATATTATTTAATCTAGTAAGATTCCTCACTATAGCTTTGCACTGCTTAGMAAAAGAAAGGCTGCCGGCTAATTTTGGGCAGTCATTACTGAGCRAGTTAAAACCATGGGGAATTTTACTGGCCTGCTATGATGCAAGTTATATATAGGGGCACCAGGAATTTCCCTCCAGGCCAGATAAGTCCCACATTAAATATTTGAACTTTGCAGGCATGCACACCCCATAAGGCAATGCAGAGCATTTCGTCTGAGTAATATATAACAGGGACCCACTTGCCAGGGTTGCAGCAACACTYTGCAAGAGGTTGGCTAATTCCTTTTGTTTGTTAAACAGTAGCTCCGTGCATTTTATTCCTTATATTTCTGTGTGAGGTCTATACACCAGCCTCCTTACTCTTGCCTGCASTTTCCTCTTCTTTGATGAGCTCCTTGGAAATGAATTGACATTTGCAGTTTCGTGTGGAGATACTTGATTCATTTCACTTGGGTTGTTGCAGCATTCTTACTGGATCACCTGAGAGGAGTTAGCAGTTATCCTCTCTCTCCTCTCCTCCCCTCCTTTTTTTTTAAACCATTCCCAGTTTCATCCCTCATTCCTTAGGTCTCCATGAGAGCTGTTTGTTTGGCTTTGCCCTTAGTATGAAGATAAATAAAATTAAAGAGCTGTCTACCAGGTTCTGTGAGGTGTTCCTAAGTGAAGCAGCTAGTAGATCTTTCCTGAAAGCCTCTGTCACTGGACTGGGAGCAGACCTCCAGGACGTGGGCAGACAGGGAATGTCCCTTCTCCAGGGCACACTCGTATTCACCAGGGCACTCTCGAACAACCTGCAGCCTGAGGAGGAGGACAGATGTCTAGTCTGAAAGAGCAGGTCAGTGGAATTATTCCTAGAAACTTTTGATGGGTTTTAAAAATGAGGTTGTTATGTTAATTACTACTACTTTTTTATGGCTTCGTGTGCTTGTAGGCTAGAGGGGAAGTGTGCTATAGCCTGGCCCTTGGCTTTTGCATGCCCTACAGCCTAGGCCAAAGAGACTCTCTGTCCTGATCTTCTTGTAGACATTTTGAGGGTTAACTGAGATTGCAGATTGTCCAGAGGTGACACTGCTCCAAACAGTCCTGGTCTTGGCAGAAGGCAACTGAGTGGATTRCATATATACTGCTTCCAAAGGAAAGAGTATGCCTGTAACAAACATGGCTCTTAACACCTAATCCTTCTTGAGGGATCAAAAAAGACAAAAAGATCCCATCAGCTTTCCTCCCTCTGACACATCTATATTGCTCTGAATGAAGGCTCCCCAGTAATTAGATAGCATAATGACATCGTGATGTTCCCAGAGAATATACATATAAATTATTATTTTAATTTTTAAGAAGCAAATGCTCTTATATTATACAGAACATTTTCCCTTTTCCCAAATAGCTTCAGTTCCAATTGCACAGACCTCCCTGCTGAGCAAACGTTTTTGTCTTGCCCTTGCTTATATTGGAGGGGTGATGGAACAGAGGCTCATGTACGTGCAGGGTGTGTGGGTGTCCGGGGTCTTTAGTTCACCACCCTGCCCATGGTCCCAACTCATGACCASACAGCCTGGGCTCCAGGAAAGGGGAATGCTGTGCCCACCACCTGCCGACTGACTGAGGTGAGATTGSTGTGGATCTGGAATCCAGTTGATGTGGATCTTTGTTATTTGGCTGGCTKTTGCACGAAGAATTTTAAAAGAATCTAAATCAGAGTGGATTATTTAATTAAAATCTGCCAGAAATCTGTGCTCCCTGTGAATGCGTAACCCAGACAAACAGATTGTGCCTGGCTCTCATAGACTRGGAATCCCTTCCAGGAATAACCGTTTCCGCTTTTCTCTTTGGGAAATGTCCACTTATGTTTTCAGTGCTGGAAGTAAATGAATTAATAAATGCATTTACTAGCAACATATAGAAAACATGCATGCACATRTACCTTAAGATTTCACTCAGAGGATAATACATGAAATAAATCAGATACTCTGCTTTATAAGCTATAGTTTCTGAAACAGGTGTTTTAAAGTTCATGTTCATTCTCTTTTAGTCTTCTAATGATTTTTTTTTTTTTTTAAAGTAAAAATAAATATTGCTTAGCTTGTCCTTGTGCCTCCAGCCGTGGGTAAATCACGGGGAGTTAGCTTGAAGTCGTCACTGTGTGCAACAGGAGACAAGCTGTAATGTCTCARTCATGTCTCAGAGCTGTTCTGTTTCAGAAATACTGCTCTGCAGCAGTCTCCTGTGCCTGCAGATATTAATAAAGCCGCCTCATTCAGATCAGAGCATCAAATGAATTTGCCAAACTAACTGCASAGTAGAATTAATTGAACCTGCTTCACAGTCAAGTGTGTTATCATTCATATGCAGTAGCTGAGCTGGGCAGCTGCTGTAAAAACTGAAGCCACGCACATGTGTTTAATGGTGATAAAGAGAAGTAATTAAAGGGAAAAGCCATTTGGCGCAAAATTCCTTCATGTGCAGAAGCCCTCCCTCCTCAGTGCGCACTTCTTCAGMCCCGTAAATCAGATATATTTACCAGTAAAAGCACGGTGACTAACACGAGCAAGGCCGATGCAGAAGTGCTGCCCGTCCTCGGTGCTGCCCCGCCACGGGGCCGTGCCGCAGGCCGCCCGCACGGAGGGCACAGGGCCACGGGCGCGCGGGGCTCGGCCGTAGCGTGCAGGGGCTGCGGGTGTCCATGCCGGGCCTGTGGYCCCCGTGCCGCGGTGGCAGCGTTTGGTGCTCGGCCTTGCTGCCACATCGCGAGTGTCGGTCCTGCGGGTCGTCGTTGTCTTGGAGGTGACAGAGCGGGAAATTCTGATTGGAACGCCSCGGTAGGAGGCTCTTCTCGGTTGCACGCAGTCTGCATCCATCCGTAAAGCTGCGTCGTGAAGAGTCATCGCGTTTCGTGGAGGATTTTGATACTGCAAAGTCTGGGCTTGTTCCAATTTGGAGTGAAAGCTGAATTTCGCAATCTTCCATGAAAGGGAAAACCCTTGGGGTCACTGTGTATCTGGCAGGTTGTTGGAGAAGGGAGGCTGCTGGAAGCCCTGGCTCTCTGAGCCCAGAGCTTCCTGTGTGACGGGCAGGATGGGGACCGGGGAGCCCCAAACCCAAAGGCCCCCCCCCCCGTTCCTGGCAGAGCAGCAAGATCAGGAAAGCTTTGTGCTCTAGACCCTGCTCTGCTGCCTGGCTGAGCTGCTCTGGTCTGCTTGGTTGCTCCATGACTTTGGATTTCCAGGCACATTCCCAAAGTGCGGATGCTCCCTGAGCATCCCCTTGGGAGATGTGAAACCTTGGCGTCGGCTCGGCAGGGCCCTTGCACCTCCCCTTGGCACCACACKGCAAACCCAGCGGAGCTGACTGGTCTTCCGTGCCCGCTCCGCTCCTCAATGGCGCTGAACTCGACCTGTGATCGTGTGGATCCCGAGCCCAGCGTTGGGTCTGAGAGACTCCCTAATGGCTTAATGCAGCCCCTTGCCGGAGTGCCAGTTGTGGGGAGATTACTGCACCTTGCCTCTCTGGGGCATGTGGTACGTGAGTGTAGCCCTCGCAGGAGGTTTCCAGCCACATTTCCCCTTCCTTGCCCCCAGCACCGTTCATTTTAGGCAGCACGAGGTAGACACAGCTAGACAGAACCATGAATGGTCTATGGGCCATATTGTGCCTCAGTTTTCTCATCATCTTCCCCAWGCTGGCACAATCTTGGATGCTTTCCTGAACCATATTGCCTAGATCTGCCTTTCTACAGCAGTGGTGACAGCAGTTTTTCCATCCCTTTTGTGTGCTCTGTCCCTGCCCTTTTCCTTCACCCAATATTAACACAAGGCAATCGATCTCACCTATATGCCTCCCCATCCAGCCACGCAGTGCCCAAGCACTAGCCCCAGGAAAGGTCCCTAAACCACGAGGTCGCTTAGCAAGCAGCARCTGGACTTCCCCTGTAATGAGTAAGCCTCTTTGGAGCACTCGGTGCACGCAGGTTGGCATTCCCCAACAGCGAGAAAATGCCTCTTTCAGACTCTTTCTGACCACAGAGAGCTACTAAGTGTCATAGTTGTGATTGACTCTGGAGATGGAGCATGCCCATCCCTGAAGGGACTGAAACAGGGAGGAAGTTTTCTAAGGATGTGMAGTGTTTCCATCGTTCTCTGTTTTGATGGTACCTGAGGACATGAAGGTCTATCTTAGAATACTCTATGAATGCAAACATGCTGCATGCCTGCCTGCAGTGCCAAATCATGCTTTTAGAGCTCGGGTCCAAGCATCTTCAACTCCGCTTGGGCTCTGAGAGGGCTGCTGGTGCTCAGCGTGGCTGGGGAAGAGGCCTAAGGGGCACGGGGTTGAGCTGGTGCTTAGCCAGGAGCTTAGGGAGCACACTGTCGTTTCCCTCTTTGTGCTGCCTTGGGGAAATCTGCTTTCTTCCAACYGTGCAGGACGAACATGGTATATTTTTTGAATGGTGGCAAACCTGTGATGGGAAGCTATATATATGTATATATATATTTATATTACATATACACATGCATATATATATATATACACGGTAGACTGTAACTTTTTTTTTTCATTTGAGCATCTAGAAGCTTTCTGTTGAGTGGACCAGGAGAGCTTAGCTTCTTTGCTCTAGCAAAACCCAGGCTGTGAGAGGTTATGGGCTTGGTGTATAAATACTAAGCAAACAGTGGAAAAAAATCGTTTCTGCTGAGGGATAACATTAGCCATGAAAAGCTCAAGCTGGAAGCGAGAGGTTTCCAACCGGAGAGTAACTTTCTAAGGTAATTAAGAGGAAGTCTTCCCTTCCCTCCCCTGCTTTTTTTTTTTAAGACTGTGCTTTTTTTTTTTTTTTTTTTGTTTATAATATCATATATAATGTGCCTGCCAACTACAGCAGGTGGTAAAAGTCAGGCACCCAGAAGAACTTTCCTGCCCCGAGTCCCTGGAAGTATCCGTTCTGCACAAAGCTACCTGGAACTGCCGGAAAGCCGCCAGGAAGGGAGTGCTGTTTGGGCCTGAGCCTGCTCGTGGTGAACTCCTTTGGAAATTCAGGCAGACGATTTCAGGGTAATCATTCCGACGCTGCTTGCTTAGCTGCAGCTGTGATTTCTTTTCCCCAAAGCCCTGTCTACGTTGTGCTAAATGTTTCCCAGCACCTCCTGTGCTAATTGACAGCTGTCTGTAAACCCTGCCTTTTGTTTCCGAGAGCATGATGTGTTCTTAATTGCACATTTCAGATTAGARAAGGATTGAAAGATGAAAAGACAAGGCAATAAAATCTTCAGAACTTATCTCATTCCCTTTTTATGAACATTCCTGGGTATATTTTTCTCCTGCCACATGTATGTGAACCTTACTTTAATGAATRCTTTGTGAAAATGCTAAGCCAAGGCCATATTTCTCTGAATTTCAAAAGCTACTTTGATATTGGGTTGTACACGGATAGAAGAGAAACTTTCCTGTATCCAAAGGAATATTCTCTGTCATCTTKTCTTCACCCTGTCCACCATTTGCGGAGATTATTTGTGCTTGGTATCAAAAGAGAAAGGAGAGGTCGAGGTTGTACTGCCTGCGGAGAAGAATGCTGCATAAGGAGACCACGGGTTCTGTTCTCCCCCCAGGAAGGGTCCCCACAAGCTTGTGATCCTCCCTCAGATTATCCTTAGTAGGATGAAGACCACAGGCAGTAAAACTGCTTTAGGAAYGGGAAGGGCTGGTAGAGATCTCCTGCTCCCTTAGTGAAGAGAGGAAGCTGTGGGAGATAAAGAAGTCAAGGGCTTCAGTGAGAGTGAGAGAAAGGGAGAGACCTACAAGACACTGCGGCCTTGGTCAAGGTTCATGCCCGACCTACGTGGCCTCAGTAGCAACTGCATAAACTTGCCCCACTGCTATGGCTAATGGTCACCCCAAATAGCTGCGCTGGAGGCACTGCKAAAGAAGCAGCTTAGAGGAGACCCATATAAATGCCCAGAAATAACACAGGCAGAAGGCATGAGGAGCAGGAGAAGATAACCAAAAGTGTTTGGGTGCAGTGTCCCTCCTCCCTTAGGAGAATGCTTACAAAGCAAACTTAAATACGAGGGGTCTTGTTTAAATCAGAAAACAGAACTTTAAAACACTCTCATTTGCCCAGCRGACCACCGATAATCAGGAAGCCGGAGTGTCCTGGATGACATTGCAAAGGATTTTATGCAGATGATGTCACTCTTCCTTTGAACAAATTCTGTTAATCTGCACCCGAAGCGTAAAGCCATGAGGTAATGGCACACACTAATTGCTGCAAGCTGCCAGTGTCTCCAGGCCAGCGGTTACCAGCATTTTGAAGGGAGTCTTTTCGCACCAGGGTCTTGATGTCCTTTCCTGCCTGCCCTGTCCCCASTGGGTAATTTCCACCTTTGCCCACAGGCTCCCACTTCAGCTTCCTCCCACCCAGACCCATTGCTGCTTCTTCCTGCCGAGGCCYTGACTTCTCTTCTCCTGCTTTTTTTCTTCTCCAGCTCCAGGAAGCAGCAGAGACCCTGGCAGAGCTTATGTATAAGYGGCCTGCTGAGCTTCACCTCCAGTGTGGACACGCATCGCTGACCAGGAAGGGAGGTCCAAAGTTGCCTGATTTACTCCCTTGGCTGCACAGCAGTGGAGAAGGGGAAGCCGAGTGCGGAGTATCTAAGCAGTGTTTTTCCATCACAAAATAAGCAGGTGTGGGGGAGCTCCTTGGTTCAGGTGGGAGCTCATTAGTGCAGTCTTCTAGGTCCTCCGCTTCTGCTCGCAAGGGAACCTTGGGGAATTGCCAGAGCTCCGTGTAAATGACCTTGCAGAGCAAGCTATTAGCATGCACTAAGTATAGTAACTGGTGCTAAAGCAACAGTGAGCTGTGGCACTTCCATTTATTGTTTAATGTTAGATGGTAAACTATCTGGAGCGGATTCTTCTGTATCTGATAGAAGCATGAAGAGACAACTGGAGCTCAAGATATATTTTATAGCAATGTTTCAGAAGGACAAAGACAGCCCAGRCTACTTTTATGGCAGTATAAATGCCAGGTTTCCAGAGGTCTGACCTACCATTTCCAGGAGACCAGAGCTCAAACTCTGTCTCTCCAACCCGAAGTGAGCTGGGGACCTCTGTGTGTGGGGTTGAGGATCGCTGAGACGTAGGAGGCACACTCAGGGTCTATGAGATCAGGGTAAGGTATCTGTATGGACACAGCCAACAGCAATTCTTTTTTCCTCAGCACTTTTGCTTGCTGGGGGTGCAGGGTGTATATGCTCTGGGGTAGCTCCWTGATATCTAGGGCCTCCAGCTCTGTTTGATATAGAAACTGGCAAATGCCTATTGCATGGGACAAAAGACTGAAGAACAAAGCTTCACAGCATTGCATCCTGCCCTGGAAAATAGTTTATTCTTGGTTTTGCTATGGTTTGTATATGATGTTAATCAAATTTTCACAGTTTATCAAAAAGTGTGTGTTTGTTATTTTCTATATTCTAACCCTGAGATGCTGGTGCTTATGCTCACAACAAAAATTGAGATAACTTGTTCCCTGATCAAGTGAAGTGCTGTATAATGCTAAAGCCTCTCAAAAATCAAACCAGGCATTTAAAATTAATGAACAAATGGGGTTTTGTGATACTACAGTGGTRGGTGTTACAGATATTAGTAATTCTGTCTTCACCACAGGGTTTCAATGGTACCATTACTAAGGCTTTGGTACTATGCCTTGAGCAATACGGTAAGAAAGAAATATCGAACAGGAGCTCATTAAGAGCATGATGAGATGTAAYGTTCTGGCTGCAGTAGATCCTATCTCATTGGTTGCTGATCCCGCTGATCTGCCGGCAGAATTGCAGATGTAGYTACTCCTAAGCTTGCTGAAAATGATCTGACTTAGTAGGGACATTTTTCCACCCCTTTTCTTATTAAAAAGGAAAAGAAAATAGTCATTTGACAGAACTGGAGCAAGGAAAGGATTAAAGATGCAACCTCWCTGACAGACCAAAACGTGCGCCTGTATCCCTGTCCAAGGAGAGGGGAAGAGAAGCTGGTGGTAGGGCCAGGGCAAGGGACTCTTCCTTGGTACCAACTGGGATCAGAGTGTCTGTGGTCCTGCTCCTCCRGATCCCTGGCCCCAGCATGGGGCATGCAGTGCCTGCATGGTGTGTCTCGTGCAGAGAATGCAACACAAAGTTAATCTCCAACATCCACTGCTCAGGGCTGAGCTAATGATGCACAGGGGCAGCCTTTCCTCCAGTGCTTCCTAGGTTTACGGTCTTAGKAATGTTTTCAAAGCATTTTTTGTGCATAAGAGCAGGTTGCGTACAGAACGTGTGTTGTGCACGTGCCTGACTCTTCACAGCAAGCTGCATCTTCTTGCTCTCTTCTCTTTGCCGTGCGCCAGCAAATACTCCAGGGGTGGACACATCAGTCCGGTGGCATGGCCAAAATCACGATGAGTCTATGGAGCAGACCTCATACAGGGCATTTAAATTCCATAGGTATTTGAGCGATATTTGGTAACTTCTAGTGCTCCTTAAGTACTAACAGCTGCTCCGGACTGCTGGATGAACGATGGTTTGGAAAGCCTTCTGTGCAAATCCATGACATAACTGTGCCTCAGCGGAGGAGGARTGCTTCCCTTAATCGAATCATTGTGTAACGTCTGAGTCACCGGGGGCTTGCTGAGCAGTGTGGCCCAAGGCTTCGGCTGCAGCGGGCCAGCGCAAGGCCTAATTAACGGGTGGAAGCAGAAAGGGAAATGTGTTTGGGGTTTTTGTTTTTGAGTTGTCCCTGAGTCTTAGGCCAGCTGTGGGCAAAACCAGTCTCCCAGCCTGAAGTGGAGCCTGAAKTTTCTTTAACCTGTGCCAACATCCAGTGGCACCGAGGAAGAGCTTAGGAGGGGTGGAAGCAATTGGGCCCTGTACAGCAACCAAGCACTAACTGGATGTGAAGGAGTCCTTATCTTGACCCTGATGTTGTCCTCAGGGAAGACTTCATGGTACCGAGCTAGGCAGTTCTCCTGTGGAGGAGTGGCGTGCCTTTCAGGCCATTTTGCATTATTTCTGTTATTCCAAAAGGCTGTAATGCAGGCTGAGATGGCAAACCTGCTTCTCAGATCTTCTGTTCCTTCAGTAAAATCCATCTACAAAATGCTTCCATTTTGATTAAGAAAGCTTTCCCAATGGAAAGCAAGCTTARCATGGCCAGAAGTAAAATTTTCACCCGCTGAACGGCTATTCACTGAAAGAAGGATCGAGAGAGTATTTCACTCTGAAGGAGATTTAAGACCCTTTTTTTTTTTCCTATCCAAGCTTTAAAGACAGCCAAAGGTGCTTTGGTTGTGTCAGCTTCAGAGACGCAGATCTTGTATGCAGGTCTTTGGATGGCGTGCAGCCCAAGAGGGCCTCAGGCACATTATCAGCAGCGCAGCCTTCCCCCGGGGAACTCGGTTTTGCCTGTGGGGAGAAAAATAACCTGTTCTCCTTTGAAAAAGAAAGCCGAGTCTAAAAATGGGGATGGCTTCTTGARGGAAAGTGCTGTAAAGCTAGAAAAAGCCTCCTGAGATGCACTGGGTATGATAACCTGTAATAAATGCCTGTCAGCTGAAGGGACTATCTACACCTTAAGAGTTGGTTTCATGTGCGGGTGCTGTAATTGATTTTTGTAATCCCAGGCAAAAGTGGACTCTTCTGAAGCACTGTCAGCCTGTGAAAAGCTTCCAAAGAGCAAAGTGGCTGCTGAAAATCCATCAGGGTGGCCAACATCCAGGTTGGCATTTGCTGTTAAGGTTCCATCTACCTAAAAATGCAATTATAACGTAGTTATGAAAGGCATTTTTTGTTCCCTGCTCTGTACTAGTGTGTTGAGCTACTCTGCACTGTCACAAMCTAAGTCCTGGTCTTTGCTTCAAAAACAGGTGCCTTTTGCTGGTGGAGGGGCTGGATCCTGGCAGTTCCTCCATAACTATAGAGAGGGAAAAGTGTGTGAGAAGTTACCTGGACACCAATGGGCAAGAACAGTGCTCTTCCAACAAGAGGGGCTGTCTTACCCCCCCTCCCGCGCTTTGGTTTCTCAGACAGGATGCCTTGGCCCACCACATGGCYGTGTCTTCTCCCGCATGTCGAGCGTCCCCGGGCGCGTTTAGCTGGAGGTCCTCAGTGAGCTGCTGCAGTGCYGGGGCTGTCCAGGCCTTCCTTTGGGCCGCATGAAACTGCTGCTGATGGAGCCACGGGCCGCTCTGGGCTCCCCAGAGCGCTTCAGACCTCCTCTGTTGAGACGTGTTGTGCAGCCGCCGGTCCCTGCGGCTCAGACGGCGAGCGCTGCTCCCGGCGCCCCGAGTTCAGCACGGGTCTCAGGTAGCCTCTCCGAAGCCGTTTCAAAACCTCTTCCTGGATAATCGCGTTCTGCCAATGAACCTAAATCATTCCTGATTAATTCTTCTGTGGAGTCATCTGTGCAGTCTGGGAAGGTTTGCTGTGCCTGGCTCCACTCCAGGGTTTTCTAGATGGCTTCAGAGAGAACCGTCCCATGCAGTTGCTCACTGTCCCCCGTACCTGCCCTGTGCAGGGCGGGTTCCTCCATGCCAGCCCTGGCTCTTGYGGTGTTCTTGCTCTCCTGGTTTCCTTTTCCACTTCTCTGCTGGTGAAGACACGTCCACCCCAAGCTGTTGGTGCTGTCCCTGTGCCAGAGGTCGTCATTCCCACCGGTCTGGCAGCAGCTGGAGATGTGTTTGCACACGCCATTTGCTTCACTGCCATGTTAACCTAAAGCAGCACAGCAGGTAGTTTGTGGTAGCCCCCATAGGAGGCCATGTGGGAGCTGCATAGGGAGCATCCACACGGTGGATGCCATCTTCTGATGGCAGCTGTAATCATCGCCTGGGACACTAATGTATCCAGTGACATCTGGAAAAGGTAGAGCAAGGAAAGACATCTGTCCAAGCCTTGAAATCCAGCTCATGTCARCCTGTACCACTGGCGGAGGTGTTGCTAGAGAGAGATGTGATTTTAAATTATAAATAATTCCAACACAAGCTGAATTAAAATTGAGTTACAGAAACGTGCAGTGAAGAGGGAAGAATAARTGTAGCATCTGAACTCCATCCTGCGTGTCTCCATCTCACCCTGCTTGTGACAACCCAACTGATTGCAAAGGTGAGCCTCGGGAAGGGAAACTTCTGCTAGAATTCAGGTTATTTCAGGGATCGATGATGGGCCCAGCCTCGTGCCAAAAATTCAGTAGTGCTGGAGGGAGAAGGCAAACAGCGTGTGAGTTATGTTTTCAGTTGATTTAGAAGGACTGCAGGTACCGCTGAAGGCCACCAATAATAGACTGAAGTTTGCAAAGGTTAYTCGTGTGGACTGAAAGGATCAAGGGGGGAATCACTTAGGGAAAACAGTTCAAAAAGTAAACATTATCAGTAATAGCAGGCGTGGAAAGCAGCAGTGGAGAGAAAAAAAGAGAATGTAGGAAGTGCAGAAGTCCTTCCAGCCTTTTAATCATTTGTAGCAAGGCAATCTAAAAAGTCCTTGAAGACATTTTGATGTGGCCTTGATGTAATTTTGAATGCAAGCCGTACTATTTTCAGCATGGAGTTTTGATTTAAAAGTACTTGCAATCCTTTTATGACAGCTGTCTGTCTTTAACTTTTTCCTCTTTCACTATTTTCTTGGCTGTTTGGCATATGTTGCATTTGTAAAGCTAAGGACTATCTCTAAGCCTAGAGGATCAAAAATCATAAGCCAGACTCGTGGAAATTGAGAGGGGATTTAAGACCAGCATATTAAAACACACACCCCTCATGTATTTTGCAATTTCTTTTGCTCATTCTCTCCTTAAGCATAAATGTGTGTAGGAGGGAACTCGTGTGGCCATCACCACCCAGATGATAGAAGATGGTGATTCCTGTTGGCTCTGCAGAAGCTCCGACTGGGCGCGTTGGAGATGCTGCACTTGCTCTTCCTCAAACTCCCTGCTTGTGGTTAGTTACTCAAAGCGTGGCTCCCCTCTCAAAAGTTAATCTCTCTCAAAAACTAATCTTCCCCCAAATATATGGGACTCCTTTGAAAGTTTTACCATTGAAGCTAACAGCTCCACGTGAAGGAGGGGAGGTATTTCCACAGTAGATTTTYGTGCTCAGCCTTTGATGGCATTTATCACTGTGTACAGCCAATTACCCAATATCAAGGAGTGTTTTTGGCCTTGGTTGTAATGGACAGGGTAGCAGGACCCAGATCTGAATACAAGTAACAGCCATGTGGCCCTCCATGCTGTCTGTGTTCCAACTGGTACACCAGATGCTCAGCCAAAGTTAGGAGAAGATAGGCAGGAAGAAGGCAGGAAGAAGGCAGGAAAAGCAACTTGAGTCCTTCCTCCTAGCCCACAACTTCCACATCCCAGTTGGGGAAGATGGGTGAGCAATACAAGGTTTGCCCGTGCAGTCAGGGAAGGGAAAGGATGTTTTGGAGCTGGGAGAAAAGCTGTTTGGAAGGAACTGGAGAAAGACAGAAGGCAACCAACAGAGAGRTGAACTCCAGCAATGGGAAGAGGAGTCGAAGGGATATGACAAAGTTTGTATATAAATGGAAATGGAGTTTCCATGCAGCTCCTAAAAGGAGAGAGGTGTCTTGGAGAAAGTGCAKGGGGAAGGAGGGGATGCAAAAGCAGTAAGGTGACTTGGCCTCTATACACCATGCTGGGAAAGTATTTCATTTACTTTATTCTGTAGCTTACAACAATGCAGGTAAGAGTGCATTTCCTGCTTTGTGTGATTAAAGTGTTATATTTGGCATCTGCTTGGTGGTTGTTGTTGTTGTTGTTTTTAATGTGATTGTTTTCTAAGGCAGCTTTGTGTGTGGCTTTATTTTACGTAACAGGTCAGGAAAGCACGGCAGAGCAGTGGGTTCCCGGAGAAGCGGCTCCAAAGCACTGCACCTGGGGGGCACTGCTCTGCATCACGAGCTCGGGCTCAGTGSAGCGTTGCAGAATTGGCTCTTAGATTTTGCATGCGTTGCCTCTGGCTCAACAAAAAGCATAGCCTGTGGTTTGTTAGTAACCCCATTGATCTCACCGTCACATTGTGCAGCTGCTTGCGGGATCACATGCACAAAATGAGGCCTGAAGTTTTGTTGTTTTGGTTTTGTTTCAATCCGCTATGTCTTTTTTCTTGTTTCAGTGAGTGTTCGCTTTTCCACTGGACCTTTACTGCGTTCAAAAGCAAAGATTAAGAAATAGTAGGGATTTCATAGATGAACGGTCCCGCTGAGCCAATGGGGTGACCCACMCGTTCAAAAGCGCCACTGAAGCCTGCCCTGCAGAGCCCTGGGGGCCCCGCGCTGCTCTGCGCAGGCGCCGCTCTCCTCCTTGTGCACCCGCAGCTCAGCGAGCCTGGCCCCCGGCTTGGCTGTGGCCTTGGGCTTCCACTGGCCCTGCCACCTGCAGCACCTCCAAGGAGTCCGCGCTGGAGCGGGCTCCGGGCCAGGCAGCTGCTCCGCCTGCCCCGGTGGCATTCCCACAGCGCCCGACCTGCAGCCAGGCCCTGGAGGAGCTCGCGCTCCAAAGGAGCTGCTGCCCTACCTCCCGCTTTCCCTCACCTCGTCGTGGGCTTATCTGGAGGCCTCATCACGTGGCCGGGTCAGCTCCTGCTCCCCGCGCGCTCGCACGCTTAACTCATCAGGGTGGCGATTTCACAATTTGATCAAAGTGTAATATAAGCCGTATTTTTGTCGCGTGGAAACGGCCTCAGCACTTGCAGTAAAGAGGGGGCTGGGGAGTGATTCATCTCTAAAGGAAATGAACTGTGCTTTTTTTTTTTTTTTTTTTTTTTTTTGTGCCTTTCTTAAGCCAACAGATAAGCAATTCTGGGGTTACTATTGCACCGTGGAATGTATTCTGATGTTGCCTTTGCAGCTATCACCCTGCTAAGATAGCCCCAATCCCTTTCGAAATTTGTGGCCCCCTTCGTCCATTTGGTGAGGGGCTGAAACTAAAACATGGTTTATTTTTTTCGTCACTACAGCCTACTGAAGTGACAGGCTAGTTTGGGACCAGGTAGGTCATTTGCACCGCATTTTGTTCTGTCTTATGCCTCATTTTCCCTTCTCCTCTACGCCACRTAGGTATTTGTGTGTGAGAATGGGTACGTGACGTGGTCATGCCGATGGGATAGCGTTTTGGAAAATGAGAGCCGGGGCTTTTGCGATGCGGGCCTTGTGAGATCTGGGGACAGCTGCGGGAGTGCGAGTGCCGTGCCTGCAGCCTGCATCCGCTCGCGGGGATTTATGTTGAAAATTTCTGCACTCCTCAGCATTGCAGCCTGCCGCTTGTTAGACACGCGGAGYTTTAAAAGGAAAGCTTTAGTTTAAACAGAAATAGAAAGGTTTAACAAAATCACCGGCCTCAGCTGGAGGAATTGATTTCTTGGAAGGCCCCACAAACAGGGAAAATTACATAGCGAAGCTATTAACAGAAAGGCAGCGAGATTGTTCRCAGCAAAAACATGCATTTAGTTATTGTGTCGCCGCTTGGATTTAAGGGGCACTGCATGACGTGAAATGTCAGAAATACCATAGCTCACAAGAGGTGCTGCACGGCCGGCTCGAGAGGCACCGCTACAGAGCAGCCTGTGTGTTACCCGCCTGCTCCTCTGAGAACAGGGAAGCAGGGTCAGGCAACCTGGGCTTCCCTCCCTGATCTGCGACGGACGCTTCCCAGGGGGACTGGCAAAGGAAACGTCCCTGTAACCAGTGAAGTTTTTAGCTTGTGAGAGATTTTTAATAAACRGGAGTATTTTCCTCTCTTGAGATGGTTTGTACACACACCCATACTGCAGGAGGGGAGCCTTTTCAGAGAGAAAAGCAAGCAAACAAGCAAAATAATGTTAACCCTGCAACCTTTGGGCTGCGAAGCTAAYTGATGCACTCAGAATATGGTGCTTAAAAAGACATCTCTCGGATGGCAAACCTGGCAGCAGAATGCCCCTGGACAGCAGGAGTACTTCCAAAAGAGCCCCCTGGCCAAAATGCTTTTTAATCATTCAGATACGATTTAAAGGTTATGCAAGAATCTAAAGAAAGAATCTAAAACAACAAGAAGCACGTCCCAGAAAACATGTCGGCAAGGTGAACTTGTGAAGTGCACGTGTGTTCTCTTCCTTCAACAGATAAAGTAAAGCTCTTTGCAAAAAAAAAAAAAAAAAAAAAAAAGGCAAGCTGCTGGCAAACCACACTGTATTTAAATAAACTGCTTTGACCTAGAGCTACTGAGAAAGAAAGGTTAGAATGAGCCAGCGAGCTGAAGTGAAGAAGATGCAGCGGAAAATGTGAGCGACTTTGTGCCAAAGTTCAGAGGCGGCAAGAAACCTGCTCAGCTGAGAATGAAAAAAATGCATSAGTAGAATGTGAGGAGCAGAACGTCTGCAAAAGCGCAGGGCCTGCTGAGGTACAGAGAAGCAGCTCTTCCTGAAGAGGCAGAAGCAGTTTTCAATGCCAGAAGCTCCAGATAATGCTGTTCGTGGCTCCACGTACATGAACTCGGCCCAGGCTCGAGCTTGCCTTTGGTTTGGACACCAGACGCCTTGGGGCTCAGGGTGAGCTCTGCCTCCCGAAGCGGAGGCAGAGGGAAGAGACTTGGAGCCTCCAAGGGGCTCTGCTGGCAGGGATCTCCCACAGCACCACTCGCTCTGTGGCCCTCTTTGGGCCTGYGACCGGCCTTGCGAGTCCCCGTGCGCTGGGAGAGAAGGAAAATGATGCCAGGCTGCAGCAGTAGTTCAGGTAGAACTTCCTTCACCTGGAGGAGCTGCTGCTGGGGAGGTTCTCCCGCGATTACGTGGGGATAACACTGCAGCAGGCGTCGCTTTTCCAAGGGCAGAGCAGGACGAGCGCTCTCCGCAGTGAGTTTTAGCGTGGCATTTTATTCAGAAGCACTCTCATCCAAGACACTGATATGACGATGAACGTGGTGTCAGTAACTAGATACGTCATCAGCGTTCAACAGGTTCATTAAATGTCAGGGGAAAAGTCAGCTTGATAATATCTGAAGAAGTGTGAAGTGCTCTTGGGAAGTTGTGCCCTGTGTCCCTCCAGGTCCGTCCAGCTTTAAGTTCATGCACTATTTTTGGCCGTATAGGAGCCAGCTGTATTGCAGCTGCACCAGTGACTCCGTGCACAGCGTGGGGTCTGTGGGCAGAGTAAAAAGCCAACCTAAAACTCTTCAGTGGAACGTTTTTCCACTACAAAATGTCAGTTTGCCCAAACCAGGGGGTTTGGGGAACTGACCCTGCGGACGGTGCTGTAACAACGCCCGTTCTGGACAACTTCAGTGCCGTGGGCAGGACGCTGCCCTGCAGGACGCCCCGGCGTGCCCGGCAGGAGAGCCCGCCTCYGTCCGGGAAGGCAGCTGGCTGCTGCTGACGGGGAGGGCAGGGAGTGCCCGGGCTGAGGCAGCAGCTGGATTGCCCGGACTTGGACCAGTGAAGTGGAATCCCGTTCCTCTCTCACCGGAACAGGCCAGCAGTGACTGGCTGAGGTTGTGGAGTTCCCTGCCAGGGACCCGGAGCCCCCGTGGGACACGGACATCCCTGGGTGCGCTTGGAAAAGCGGCGCGTGCCAAGCCGGCCGGGATGCGCCGCGAGCTGCGGCCGGGCCGAGAGCAGAGCCCCGGGCACCAGCGAGCGGACAGCAGTTCTCCTAACACAAACTTGCTGTTAACGCAGCGCAGATTAGTTATGGAATTCCCCTTCTCTCAGAAAATCTAAACTTTTATGCAGAAATGATGCTTTTCCTCTCTTTTTTTTTTCCCCCTTTCAGAATTTCAGAAATTCCCTAAAAAAAATCCCTAAAGTTTTATTAACAAAGATTCTCAGTTGTGTGTCTGGGTGTAATATTTAATATGAAATATCTTCCTATTTGATGCCGAACTTACCACAGTGCTTCACATTCGGTATGTATATCAAGAATTCTTGTAAAGTTGCACGCTATTCAGCTAGAGATTTATCATGGGGTGCTCAACAAAGAATTATTTAAAAGTACTTACTGTATCATGGTTTCCTGAGAGCCTAATGTGTGTATGTGTATATATTTATATATAAAATACCTCTGAGCCATTATATGCTATTTTCTGAGCACAGGGTTTCAAGTGTAAAACTAGAGGGTGTTTAAAAATAGGTGTCCTCCTGAAAATGTAGGGGAGTCTCTGAAGAAATCCTTAATCTTCCGCTTTCTAAAAGATTTATTTGAAGGGAAATTCTGTAAGATTCATTTTAGATGGAATTTTTACAGTATCTAAACTCCGCTGTGGAGGATATCTATCTTCCACGTGCCCGTTGATGTGGCACTTTATATCTCGGTGATCGTTTTGCTCTTTTTGCGTTTCCCTCGTTCGCAGGTTTGAGACGATGACGCCTCCTCCCAGCGATGCCGTGCAGCACTTTTCCCAAAGCGCCTCGCGGAGTGGGCACGCGCTTCCCTTTTGCCGTGGAGAGGCAGCGCGAGGACGGCCRGAGCGCTCCGCAAGCGTCCGCGGCACGGCGGCGGGCGGCCGCTCGCATCGCCCCGAAGAGCCTTCCCAGGGCCGCYGTTGAGGCTGGCTCTCCTGCTGGTGGGAAGATGAGCCCGCGGAGGGACACGGAGCAGCCCGTGGCCGCCCGCCTGCCCACGGGAGATGGGCAAGCGGGGATGTGTGACCAGCTCCTCGCTGCAGCTCCAGGCGCGGAGCAGGAATCGCCTCCTGGGCCGCTCTTTCAGGTTGCTGTTTTCTCGCACCCAAACTAACCTCCGGGCCGCGGTGGCCACGGCGGGATGGGCGGGCGCCGCTCCGACGCGCCTCGTGCTCCCGCACGGGATGCGGTGCGGCGTCGCGCAGGCTGCCGGTGCCTTCGTGCCCGCTCGCCTCCGCTTCGGGAGCACGTGGGCCCTGCAAAGCGACGGCAGCTGAACCCTCCCCAGGCAGCAGGACCTGCGCGCGGATCCCTGCTCCCAGCGGCCGTCCAAGGGCGGGCATGCCCTGGGTGTCCTGCCTGCCACGGGGGCGGCAGCAGCGCGCGGGGCGAGGGCAGAGCCGGCCTGCGGGCCCTGCGAGGGCCCGAGGGACCGAACGGGAGCGGATAAAAGGAGCGGCAGCGCGCTGCATCTCGGCCTGGCGGAGGGGCGCGTGCCGCAGCTCCTTCACGGGCAAGGCACCTGCAGGGTCACGTTCGTGTCAGTGCACGGCAGAGCGCGGATCTCGGAGCCGGAGGTGGAGGTGGGGGACAACAGCGGAGCCCCTCCGGCGAGGCCCGGCCGTGCCCGGCACCGCCGCGGCTCCCGGGCTGCCGCTCGGCGCTCCTCGCCTTGCCCGGGCGCTCTCCGCGGCGGATGCCGCCTCTCGCCCTGACCAGGGGCTCGCAAAAGCAAACGCGCAGGCGGCCCGGGCTGGCCTCGGCGCCGCCGCCTCGCAGCCGGGCCGGAGCGGGAAACGCCGAGAGCGAACGCCCGGGCGCTCACAGAAACGCTGCGGCCAGCAACGCGCGGCCAGGCGCCTCCTCCTCCT
>PTEX01000104.1:442076-468144 GCA_003342815.1 Eudromia elegans
TGCGGAGGGGTTTTCCAGGCTCCTCCTTCCCGGCCTCCCTGCCCATCCATTCATGCTTCCCTCGGCTCCTCACCCGGCCCTCGCCCTGCGCCGCCGCGGGCGGCGGGGCGGCCGCTTCGCCCGCTTCGCTGGCGTTCGGGGGCTGCGCTCGCGGGAGGGGGCTCCTCGGCGCCCCGTTTCGGTGACTTCAGCCGGGGCGGCGACTTTACGCGGGTCCCCGGGGCCCGTCCGCGCTCCGGAGCCGCGGCGGGCGCGGCGGCCCCCGGGCCGTGTCTGCGGGGACGGGCGCGCCGGGGCCGCGGGGCCGCGCAGCGGAGCCCGCCCCGTGCGGCGATCCTGCCGCCGCCGCCGCTTTCCAAGCGCCCGTATCCCGGCGGAGAGCCGCCGCTCGGGAGCAGCGTGTCCAGCGCTCCTTTGTGTCCGTCCCAGGCCGTTTCCCCCCGTTCGGGTCTTCCGTGCGGCGGCAGACAAAAGGAACATTAAAAATTAATGGTTATCTCCTGCAACGGTCTGGAGGCTAAACGGGTGCTTGTTAGCAACAGTCTGCTTTAAGTGGTTTTGGATTCCACTTGTGCAAARACGTTGCTGTTGTCCCTTAAAAATAACTAGAACCCTGAGTCAATACATAAATGGTAAAGATTCCACATCAAATTTCCTATTTTGCCCTTTTTTAATCCTTTTCTAATATGCCCCTATTAAGGGCCATTCTATGATGTATGTACATTAAAAAMATCTTCATGGTGTTGATCAGCAGAAAGCTGTTAACCTGTGTTAGTATTACTGTGTGAGTAGTGGTTAGCGTTTCGTTTTGTTTAGGTGGAGTAGYGGAGTCTCAGCAGTCACTTCAATCTTTAGTTCTTAAGTGGTTCACTATATAGTTCTGAGGCAGATTTCAGTGCAGGAGGATTTCTATGGTTTCAGAAGCTAAGCAACTTGCTCCTTAACTGGCAAGTAAATCATAATACTTAAAAAGCAATAAACTTTTCTAATCTGGGGAAAAAAATGTGGAAATTTTGGGATGCAAATTTGGGCTTGTGCCCCCTCATTAGAAAATGAGCCCGTGAGGCTCTTAAGCCCTTCGGYGAGGTTTGTGCAGACGTGGACGTTGCCGGCTGCACCCCCGTGCAAACGCAGGGAGTGCTGCGTGCCGGTGCAGGAGCTTTGCAACGCTTGTACGTGGGTCGAATCCCTGCTGTAAGTTGATATCTCACTGGAGTCCCCTGGGGAGCTCTTTGGGACTTGYTAAAATCGCACAGTCCAAGTAAGGAAGCAGTGGGAATGGCTGATGTTGCCAGTGGGGAGGATGGTTGCTGATGCGGCGGGTCTCAGCGGTTCCCCTCTATACAAATGAAGATCTGCTGTTTTAAAGCTTGATGGGACTGTTTTGTTTTGTGGGCCGCCTCCCCCCAGGATACAAGATGTTGGAGAATGCTTTCTGGCTAGAAAACAGCTGACCAATGTGGAAAAGTGTCTCRGTCTTCTCATGCCTCCTGAGTAACCCCAAAAGGAGTTTGTGCCTCATTTAATTTTCTTATAGTGCTGGAACATTTTATGCTGTACAGGATAGGTGTAGAGGTTTTCACTGCCCGTCTACAGTATCTGTAGCTGTTTTAGGAGGAGAGTGAGCAGATAATACCTTTGTTTTCCTTATTAACGCATTAATTTCCAGACATCTCTAACTTTTTCCCTCCCTTTCTCTCTCTCTTTTTGTTTAGCACACGGATTAGCTGACTGCTTTGACAAGTGTATGGAATTGCCAGCTCTCTGCTTGCTGCACTTTTCGTTTCTGAGAAGAGAAAGGAGTATATGAAAYTAGAGGAAAATGCCTCGGACAAAGCAGATACATCCCAGAAACCTGAGAGGTAGGTAGCTCTCAGCTAAGAAAGAAAAGCTCTTTCAAGAAACTCGGTTGCAACTTCAATTATTAAATTAGAGGAATATGTGTCAAAGAAGTTTGTTTTGGTCCAAAAATCCTTTGCAAACAAACTTGAGGAGTAACTTGTGTGACTACTGTGATTTGGAGAGAAATAAGGGGACTTTCCTCTTATTCCTGTAGTCTGTGTGCTTGACAACACGCTTGATACCCACCTTGCAAGAGCAACCAGCATCAAAAGTGCAAAGGAAGACATAATTTCCTTTGAAATACTTTGAAGTATACAGGAAAGAGGCAAAAGTGTATAATGCAGAAGCAGCATAGGATTGGGCCACGTTTTTTTGAACAGCCATCAATTTGGCTTGCTTTGGAGGGGATCAGAACCTTCTCCCATGCAAGCCTGTCCTCTATTTATCACCTTTGTCAACCAAGCTTCCTCAGCAATGTCTGCCTTTGACCTTGGCCTGCTCACTGCGCCGCCTTCACGCGGCTGAGCGGGAGTTGGTTGGCTCCAGAAAGGGACAAACACATAAGTGACCTGGTCTACCAGCGGGCGAGCTCACACGTGTAGGCATTTCCTTGAACAAAACCCCAGCGCACTTAGCAGAGCTCAAGACTGGCAGATGAATGTGAGGAATCTGATCATATGATTATTTGTTAGTCTCTTGGTAGTAGCAGCCCTGGAGGAATTAAATGAGGGAAAAATACAGATTAGTTCAAGAGCAGAATTAAGTGCCAAGGGAGAACATGCCTCCCCCCTGCCAGTACGTAGTTGCCATCATTTTTTTTTTCATTTGGATTTCATGCTTGCAGTATGTATGCATCCCTTGAGAAAATAAAAGCTATTGAAAATCTGCAAATATTGGTATTAAATTATGGGGGCACGACAGCATTTGATTCTCAACTCTTTAAAAAAACAAAAAAAAAGCGTGCTTCAATTGAAGTTAAAAGACTACGAAGTTCTAGTATGTAGAGCTGTATCAGAACCTTCGTGTACGTGGGCTGGGTGCTGGTATTACCAGGGATCCCTGTCACTGAAGAMGTTTTTGCAGTGCCTGTGTTGAGACAGCTCTGAGCGGCCGTGTTCAATGGGACAGTAGAGCTCCTGAGACCTTGATTTCCCTGATCAGGGAMGGGCCAAAGCAGAGACGGGTGCCTTGGAGTGCCTTACATGTAGGAGCTGTCATTTCCCCTGCTTGTGGAACCTGGAGTGGTGAATTTTTATCCTGATTTKCAGTGTTGCTGCTCAGCAAGTTACTAACTTAACTCGTGTTAAGTTTTTCTCAATCAGATATGGAAAGGATCTTGTTTTAGTGCCCTGTCTGATAACTCCTCCTAAGTTCAAAGCAATGTGAGGAAAGATGAATCTCTTGTGAAGCTTCTTGCAATTTTGTATTCACTTAAGTAAATGCATTTAAAATAAATAATCTAATTAAACACTTAATTGTGCAAGAAATAAATTGYATTTTTATGGGTTTTTTTGCCTTGTGTAATTGTCCCCGTCATTTAGTTATTATCACCATCCTGAAATAGAAACTAATGATAACTGCTATTCTTCTACAACTAATGGGGTTTTCCAGTAAATTAAGATGGATTAAATGTTGAGAAGGTAAATAGAGGGATAAGATGAAGCCAGAATTTGTAACTTTTTGTTTATATTAAAAGATGATGTTAAATTACACAGGTGCTGCAAACKTCAACATATGAGCATGTATAGCTACTATCATGGGTTATTAGAGGTGAAGTGATTTGAAAAATCAGTTTACTTCTCATTAGTTATGCCCTATTTCCATTTTTAGTCTAGATAATGAGGAAAACTGAATTTCAGTTTCTTTAGTCATTTTATCAGTCTCTGAAAATATTGCATAAAATATTTACTTARCCTCCCTTTTTTGCTGGAATTTGAAGAGGTTGAAAGCTTCTTTAGGTCTTGTTTCTGACAGCTTATTTTTGTGTAAAGTTTGGCCACTCTTAAGCTGACAGTCTGTAATCATTTGAGCTTTTAAAAATGTGTTGCGTCTCTGATGTAATTTATAGTGATTAGTGAAGATAATTAGATTTGCAAAAGAGTAAGTGTCTGTGATCTGAGGTGAAACTCTGTGAATTGTTAGATTATGTAACTTTCAGAAGATAAAGATAAACTTTATTTTTGGGATAGGAGGTATGTTTAAGTTATCTCAACTGAGCTTACCTTTCGTACCATGGACAAAGAACATGCCATGGCCTTACCTGGCTTCTTTCTACCTTGTTTCAACTCCTCTGCTCTCTGGTTGCCCCATAGCAAGCAACTTGCCAGTAGGTTTAACTGGGCTTGTCCAGGGCACATTAATGTTTAACCTTTTGGAGCGGTCACTGTTGAGCAACCCTTGACAGGATCTATTCTGCTGCACGGGAGAGGAGTTGCTTGGGTTGCACTTGCCATCCGAGTCAGCCTAGCAAATAAATATTTGAGTCTAAGGATCTGAAATGTATACATTTTCTAAGAAAAAAAACCCAACAGAAATATTTTTGCTAATCGTGGATTTGCTGAAACCTAGGAAGAAGTTCTAAAGGCTTTCATATTGTGTGCATTTACAATAATCCAGTCATATTTTTGATAGTCTGGGGAAAACAAAGGGCCATTCTTTACTATTTACAAGTAAATATAAGATCTTTGGCAAAAGACTATAACACTCTTCTTTGTGACATGACTCTATTATACTGATTTTTGTATACTTCTGAGAAAGCTTCAGCCTTAGTCAGCCGAGCAGCGTCCCTGAAATATTCTTCACTGAAGCCAAATTTCTTATTTTTGGGGAGGCTAAGATCCTCTTCCCTTTCCCCCTTCTCTGTTATCATCATCTCTTTATTTTAGTCTAGATAGTGCTGTGCTAACTGATTGCAGAAGGAAAAGAATTATATCAAGAAGAGATCTTGTGGGAAGAATTTTTTTGCAAATAAGAAAATAAAAGCAGTTGACTATCTGTTATCATGGCTATAGTTTTAATGCCTCATTGGGACTGAACGATGTGTTATATCTGAAGGGTGTCAATAAGGCATCCTCTGCAATCTTCTTGCATCGTTTTGTTTTGTCCCATCAGTCTGTCTTGTTTCTTATTGCAAGTGAATCCTTACATGAAAATTGTTACCAATGTGACTGCTGTGGTCAGGAGTGTCATGCATGGTATCAAACTCATCTCCTGACTGATTTAACATTTGTAGTGATCTCTAGCAGTAGGGCTGAGTGGCTAGATTTTGGGAAAAGTTACATTTCTGCAGGTCACAAAAAGCTATACCGTGAATGTGTACAATCCCCAAAATACGTTGTAGTTTTGGAAATGAAAGCCAAAGGCACGCTGTAAGTTAGGCTCCTGGAGCAGCAGTTTGTCAGCAGGTACTCCTGGTGTTGTCTTAGCCTGTTGAATATTTCAGTAGTGTCGCATTTCTGGTGGGGAGCATCATCACYGCTCTGAAAAAGCGTGCTGTGAAGGAGGAAAACATCCACCTCTTTCTGGACATAGGCTGAATGAAAACACCCAGGCCAGTAAATCCGCCAGTTTAACTAATCCCCAGGTATCCAAAGGCTGCCTCTTTCTAACTTGCTTCGTTTGTCACCTGAAGTTTCTGCTAACTGACAAAAGGCTGCTTTCCATGCAGTTGCTCTGAGTATTTACATGGCCAAGCGTTACACAGCTGTAACAAACATTTCACAGAAGCAGTAACGTATTCCCAGAAGTACAGTTACATTAGAGAATCACGCTTTTAGCAGGGCTGAGTGGGCTTGGGTTGTTGTCAGATGGTTGCGAGGATATAGAATGAAAAAACAACTGTTTTTGTTTACTTAGACGTATCCAATTCCACAGCTTAAAAGTGAAAACTTATTTATTATTTGTACAGCATTTAGCACAACGCTCTRTTTCACAAGTATAAAATTGTAAAAAAAAAAAAATTGATCTTAGTCTGTCTATAGTTAAGCTCTCTATTTTTAAAAATACAAATTGTTGCTGCTTCTGTTTTTCCTTTTGAATCACATATTTCTATTTGAAACAAATGATAGATGGGCACATAGAGTTCAACAGGCTTGTCAATCTTTTAACACTTTGTATTTGCTGAGGAAATGTGAATATAATATGAGTAGCTTTGCTTGATGGCTTTGCTGTAACCTGAGAAGGGTGCATTAGTTTGCTGGAAAGCTAGATACATTCTGGGTCTTGTGATTTCCAGAAGAATTAGGCATCTGTTGCATCTTAACTGTAATTTAGCAAAAACTCTTTTGAGTTGGTTTAAAGAGATTATGTGCTTTCGATGCTGACATAAGCGCCCCTTCGTTAAAAGCTAGCAGGTTGGTATTTCTTACTAGTGTGCCATGTATTGTCTGTAACTTGCAAAGCAGTCACTGTGTTTGCTTTAGTTTGCGGGTTGCATCATGAAACCTTCCTAAGATTTCACAGAACTCATGTTTGAGACTTGTACTTGCTCACTAGGAGAGTGGAAGGAGAGCGCCTGAATTTTGAGTCTCAGTGTGTTGTGTCTGCTTCTCTTCAGGGTATTTATGGGATGCTGCTGATAGTGCATGAGAAGTGCTTGTGCTTTGCATTCTGCAATATACCTGTCCACGTCCATAAAAACGTGGGGAAAGCTTGAATATGCATCTTGCTCGGGCTTTTGGAACGTGTGTGTGACGGAGGAGCAGGGACTCTCAGCTCTGACTTGATGACTTTATTTTAGAAATATCCATTGCTTTGGCAGYGGTTCTTATTTCTGTAGATTGGATTATTTTTCTATCATTTCTTGTAGAAACTACACTTGAGAATAAAACCTTTTTGTGAAGTCAGGGCGAGTGCCTGGTTCTGTYAGTGTATCACTAGTCTGAGTACCAGAAGATCTGCGTGTGTTGTGTGGAGCATACCTCTTGCAGACCGCAGAAGTAGTTAGTCCACACCTCGTGTTTCTTCTTGTCTAGGATGGCAATGTTTCTTTGTCCTATCTCTGTCTTCTGTCTCGACCGTTTAGACTTTAAGTAAGATCTTTACGGCTGATAATTGTTTTTTAATATGCGAATGTCCAGTATTTTACCTGTTAGAGATTATCTTGGCCACAACTTCCAAACGCTACTGCATTAATATAGATAGRTTATACTGGATCTGATAATGTTTCCATGTGGAAACAAAAAAGTCTAAAATATTCTGTGGTGTTAGAAGRGCTGGATTTAAAGCTATAACTTGTTACCCTCTCTCTGCACCTGACCTGGCCCTGACTCCGTATTATGTGTCTGTAAATTTGATCACATATGTGCTTGCAACAGAAGCTCTGGTGCTGTTTACTGTGCAGCATGGTTGGATCATGAGTGATGGAAAAATGCTGGCTGGCAGTGGGTTGCAGGAGAGGATGCTAGGAGGGAGAAGGCTGTTTAGTATTGCCCTGAAAGACCTGCTTCGCATTCCTGCGCCTGCCTCAGGGCTTCCTGAGCGAGGCTGAGCGAGTCTGTTGAGCTGCCGTGTGCCCCCGGGTTGAGACCCTTGTATGAAAAAAGGCTGAGGTTTGGCTACAGGTCCTCTGCTGTGGGTACAGTTTGAACATAAAGCACCCCCAAAATATGAGGTACTTTGCAAAAACAGGCTCCGGATGGCTCCAGGTTTGAAGACCAAAGATTGGCCAATACTGTAGTAAATCTTTTAATATCTCTAGCCTTCTGTTTCTTGCCTGTAGATTGCAGAGCCCAGTACCACCCCACCTAGGCTTCTGGGTTCAGAAGCAAAGATTGGGAAGTGGTCAGATGCTGCTGTGTTGAAATAGTGGGAAAGGTGATGAAGAAACCGGTAGTCTTGKATTCAGCTCAGGGTGTGCAGCACATGTGGCCTGGAGCTAGCAGTAAGTGCTATGTGTTTTGCACACTGAATGAGTTTGGGTAAACAAGCTTGATTTCRCCATGCTCTAACTTCTCAGTGCTTCGCTTCAAAGCCTTAATATTTAAAAGGTGTTCTTAAATGTTACTTCCTATCTTTTAAATAGCAAACAGGAAAAAAGAAAAAAGGCAAGAAATGCTATCGTATTGAACCCCAGGGCTGCTTGTGTGAGTCATCAGTATCCTGGGACCTCAAAGTGCAGCAGAGGTGTTTACCGTGTGAGTTGCTGACATAGCCTGCGTGGACCGGGCAGCAGGGAGTGCTGGAGGAGCAGATCCCCTCAGTGAGCTCCGCAGCTTTTGCTCCTTCAGTTGGAACTGCTCATGTCTTAAGAGGTTTTAAACATTTGTGCCATTTTCTGAGGTGTCCTGGTTCTTGTGTGTGGCATAATCTTGCAGCGTTTCAAGCTGGTGTCAAGAGACTTGGCAGTGAAGAGTGCCGGAGAAATCCTTAGAGAGGCATATCTTTAATCCTGTAATTTCATGATTGGGTTTCAAGATGGTTTGAGGCCATCACTGTGGGCAGAAGTGGCCTTTCCCTCCCCTCAGTCTTTTGTTCCCCACTGCGTGTTGCTCCCCTTGCTCGTGCCACCATGACGTGTGTTACCCAGCTGTGCAGCGCGAGGTATGGTTTTAACTAGAATGAATTGGGCTAATTTGAAGGAAGAGAAGGTAAATTTTGGTGTGGGTCAGGTCCCTGCTCYGGTGCACGACTCTGCTGCCGGAGTGGCAGCGGCAGTGACAGACTGGCAGGTACAGCACGAAGGCAGCTGGAACTGCAGCCGCTTCTGGTCGGGTCAGCCCTGTCAGTTTTGTCATTTGGCCTCGCACATGTTTGTGCTGGTGTGAAAGGTATGGAGATGGAAATAAGGAGCCTGGAGCAGGTAGAATTACAGGATTTCTTGGGTTTTTTTCAGTGCCTGTGCTAATGTTTGCCAGCTTGAACTCATTGTGAAACTATGCTGGAAACCTCTCTTTGCCATGTATAAGCAGCAGTCTTTTTTGAGCTTTTTAAATTGTCCAAAGGCAGGTATATAATTTGTAAGGATAGCAAACAATCTATTTCTTACTTTTTGTTTACTTGTTTTTCCCTCTCTGTACTGCCTTCTATTGACAAATTTCAAAAGTGGGAGGTACTGGAGGTTTTTAATGAATGGCTTTGAGAACCTTAGTACTGGTAAGCAAGGAAGCAATTCAGCTTTTCATATTTCTTTACATTAATTAAGGGCGGGGGGGAGAAGAAATCTGGCATGGAAGCCTTGTTCAGAATGGATGAAGTTTGGCTAAGATTTAAGCAATTAAAAAAAGGTCCTAAGAAATTAACGTGATTGTAGCTGGCACTGTCAGCTTTGAATATGTATTTATAGACTTCTGCGTATGCATGCTAAATATCAGGGAAAAAAAAAGAAAATAGGGATGGAAATAGAATCTGCTGAATACATACAGTGGCAACAGTAGGTTTCAGAGAAAATTGAAAYAATTAGGAGGAGAGGGATAGAAGAATGATATTGCAAAGAAATACAAGTATGACTTGATAAAAGCAAAAGAGTGGAGGAAGGAGTTTGGTTTTTGTMTCTTTGTGGTAGAAAAGAATAGATCTGTTGTTTTCTGTGTCATAGACATCATGCAGATTGCGATTAGAATCAAGCTTAAGCTAGAAGGAATTAGTGAAGGGTAAAGTTAGAACAAATTGAATGCTGCAGACACACAAAAAAGCAGCAATGAACTGGGACCTGAAGGTTTGATACGAAGCACTGAGACTTCTGAGAGAATAAAGTGAAGTGGAAACAACACAGGTAATTGGGTCTCACCCTCACATCCTGTGTCTTTGGACTTGTTAATTGAACATACAGTAAAAATGCTGTAGARTTTATGTTGTTGCTGATGAATGAACACCAATATTCATAAACATAAAACAAGCTCAAGTTGTGTTACARATAATGAGCTATAGTTGTGAAAAGCCAAGATTTCAGCAGAAGCTCTTTCAGGTATTTCTTTTAGGACAGATAGTTGACTCTGAGGTGGAACTGAGTTATTTGAGCAAGAGGACAGACTGAAATAGCTTCCATGAGAGAGCTTCCTCACACTTTTATGACCACCTATGGCTTAAATGTCTGTTCTGAAAAATGGACCAAGTTTATAGTCTACCATTTTCCTTAGTTACCCTTTTCCTACTTTAAAAACTCAGTTTCATCGTTACAGTCCTGTTGGGGTTTTTGGACTTTACATATATCAGTCGGCCAGGCTTTGCACCAGTCAGATGTGCTGATTGGACTGCAGTCTCTGCCTCCACTTGCTATAACTCAGAATATTCACATTAACAAGAATGGGGTGGGAGGAGGTTGGGGAAGAGTCAGCAGATGTTTGGAGCCTTCTGTGGCATTTTGGGGGAAGTTCTTATTTAGTAGACTAGGCAGCACTGTTTGTTTTATATAAATACTTAAAAATATCCTTAATGCTCCCTTCAGAATGAGATTGCTTGGAAAATATGCTGACTTTGCAATTCCCTTATGACCTTTGGAGGTAGACTGGAAAAGAAACTTGTCCGTAATGATCCAYGTTTTGTTACTGGAAAGCTGACGTCTGCGTACTTGGGTTTCACGCTGGACTTCAGATTTTGTTGATGCTAATATAATTGGTTCTGGTTAATGCAGTCAATTGGATTTAACATCCTTTATTACCAGCAGAAGCAATGAGTACATGATGCGTGTTACACAGGGCTGTAGGTTCAGAGTACCTAGTGAGTCTCCTTCTCCCCCCTAGAATTTTTGTCTGTTCAAAAGCCAAGATGAGTCCGAGCCCCTTCACAAGTCCTGGTGGGCTGAAATGGCRAAAGGTTTGGGAGGAGACGCCGAGAGGAAACGCAGCCAGGTGGTGGGATCCTGTGCTGCCGGGTAGCTCCAAAACAACCGTGTGTGTCCCTGGTTACCTATGAAATATGTGGCCCGAGGCCTGCCAGGCGTGGTAGTCATGGAATATCCAGAGCACTCGGCATGATTTCCTCTGGTTCTTGGCCTAATTTTTGGGGGTGGGAAGTGGCATAAGTGAATGTTGAGCAGTATTGTTTTTAACAACTGAGCTCTGTTAAGTCATATGGGAGATCATATGCTGCTGCTTACCCTAAAGATTGCAGCGCAGACACGATGTGGAGCCAGGAAAAAAATGTGTTTAGAAATGGCACTTAAAATATAACTTCTTGCGTGGCTTGGCTATTCCCCTCCCTGCACTGAGCCACTAGCAGCCTGTTGAAGAGGAGGAATCCACGTCTCCTGCTTTGCAGAGGTACCCGTTTCCCCCTTCTCCCTTCTTCAGGGTTTCTTATATAGAAAAAAGTATTTAGGACCCAGGTCTGTCGAGAAAACATAGTGATATACGTACCAATAATTTAAAAAATTTTCTCCTTCCTATTTTTTTTATTAACAAAATATGTTATATTTAGCCAAGCTAAGCATGCCTATTGTAATAATGAGGTGAATTTTGGAAGAGGATTGCTTTATTTAGTATAAAGACAGTGCTTTTGTGACATCAAGAACTTTGAAAATACTGAGTTTTATTACAGAGCTATTTTAATAATTTTCAGACCACATCTTTTGTGTGATGTACATGGTGGGTTTGGGGAATCTGTCTGAAGTTCTGCAGATTATTGTGAGGGGAGTGGGAGGCTGTCCTTTTCCCTGATGCTGCTTTATGGAGTGTTTTGATCTTTTTCTCCCTGGTATTTTTCCTTCCTTTTAAACAAAGTGTGTTTCTGAGCCAATAAAAGTCTCTCATTTTGGAACACAGAGTATGTGTGTTATGGATGCACACACATGTGGACGTGTGTYCATATCAAAATAGTGTTTTTCTTTATATGCTTTCACTATTTTTTTTTCTCTCTCAAAATTCTGGAACTAAAACCCCAAACAATGATGTGACTTATGGAGATATGAGGAATTACGGTTGTGGGTACAGTATAATTTTACTTCTGTTAGACTTAKGAAATACCTGATGTTGATGAATCTGCCTATTGATCTTAAGAGCCCTGGTCACAGACAAGAAACCTATGACTGTTGATGRTAGAGGGAAAGGGCAGTTTTTGTTGTTTGGCTGCTAAACGCAGATCTCATTTGCTGTTCGGATGGTGGATCTGCTCTCTTTTAGAGTCATTAAGTAACCTACTCGTTAGGTTTGCTCYGAAGCTCTACAGCCAGTCTAACAGTTTATGGTTTTCTGAAACTTTCAGGTGTTTTGGCTCTGCATACGCAAGAACACTGTAAAGATAAACTGTGAAATTCTTTAAAGCAGCAAGCTGGAACCTCCTGCGCGTGGCTGTTGCCTGAGGGATCCCCCATCCCAGAATGAAAGGGCRCAAGGAAACAGATCAGGGCTTGTCTCGCTACTCATGAGAAGTTTTCACAGACATCAAGGCAAGATATGGCCTCTACACAAAACTGGTTTTAATTATTAATATTTTCTCCAGTATCTTGCGGCTGAATTCTATCATGCTTTTTTTTTCTTTTTTCTTTTTTTTAAAAAAAGCACATTCCTTTTCAAGACTGTCATTTGAGCTTTTCTTTCTTCCTTTTTTTTTTTCCTTAGGTGATTTTTTTTTTTTGTGGTTTTCTTCCTTCTCCATACTCTTTCTCGACTGTCATTCTTTTTGGAGGGTGACTTTTCGATGTCACTATCTATGGGTATTGCTTCTGTTATAATATTACAAGCAATCTAGTGTAYTTAAGAAACAGGAAAATTCATTTTCACGGCAGTAACCGCAGCGTTGCGACGTTGCCTCGCTGCTGTTGCACGTGTTACGGGGAACAGGCTGTTTAAGAACCCCTAGATACAGGGTGGAGTCTTAAGTGTTAGTGGCCTGTGGGTAGAAAAGAGCAGCTTGGAAGGGAGGTAGTGACCAGTGTTTTCCGGAGCTGGAAGCTTCTGGCTAACCGCTTATTTCTGTGGCGACATCAAAACCTTGAAATGCTGTAATATTTCCCAACGTGAGGAAAAGGGGCAGGGAAGAGGCCGCCTGTTTTCCAGCTCACAAAAAGAGTTAATGCAAACGCAGAGTCACCTACTTGTTATCTGCGAGTTGATTTGAATCTTGTTTTTCTAATAAACAGTGATGTCAAACATCTCTCTCGAGCCAATATTGTAAGTCATCTCTTTATTTCTCCACGAGGCTTTAGAAACACAGTTTTGGCAACAGTAACTAAGACAAAATTTTCCCGGAGAACCCCCAGTAAATACAAGGGAAGCTAGTAATCGTTTTTAATGAACAGAGCTGCATTCTGTTATTTCAGTGTTTATATACTGGGCATATACTGCTTTTAAGTATGCAGTTTGGCGTTTGCAGGATTTGAGGAGAAAAAAAAAATGGAGAAAGTCTTTCAAATGCTAAAGAATGTGTGTGTCAGGGGGAAAGTGCACAGGAGATGGTTTCCCTCTTTCCTACCCGTCCGCCCCCTCCAAGCCTTGTAAAATGATATCTGTATGATTGATATTTTCACTTAATGGTGGAATTCTGGAGTTCCTTAATCAGATATGGCTAGAGAAGAAAGTTTCTTTAGCAACTTCTGGTTTGCTTGGAAGAAGTTCAAATTATGTTTGACTAGAGTGTGAAGTTAATGTGCTAAATGCCTCCTGCCCCCTTATTTTGTCAAAGACTAAGTAAGAACTGAGCATGTGCAGAAGTTTGGGATGCTTTTTGGAATTGGTTTGGGAATGAGTAGCTTACCAGCTCATTTAAATCCACATTTCCATTGCAACATTTGCTTCATATACATAGCAGAAGAGCTGCTTTTTTATGTGTGCTCATAATGTTGTATTGTTGCTCATGATAGCAACAATTCTTATAGTGGCTGTTGGATACCATGATATATAGTGGTTTACTTTGTCGTTTCACTTGTTTTGCAAAACTGAGACTTCTCCATCATTCTGGGTTGCAGATCCCGTCTGCACCCTGGCTGATGAGAAGCTGACTGATCCAGCAGAAAGGTTGGCCTGCCACGTAAGCACGCAATAAAAAATGAGCATCTGACAGCTCTGTGGCTTACACCAGTGGATCTGACACAAGCATATGGAAAATTCATGCAACAGGGACTGTATCAAAACAAATTCTGCAGAGTGGCAAACCCAAATCCTTTCCCTCCCTTCCTCCCTCCGTTGCTTTCCTTTGACTCTTTATTTCTATACTGTGTGCTTTTCATTTGTGGCATTTTAAACACCTCAAATTTTACTCTTTAAAAAGGATGATACACAAATGTTGAACAGTTGTTCAAATAATTAAGTGAAAATGAGTAAGCTCTGAAAGACAATATTCAAGTAGAGACGCCATCGCGAAGGTGAGAAGGAGCTTCTGAAAAGCTATTCCATCCTCTTCTGTTTAACATGACTGTCCAAAAAGAGGGAGAACATATTGCACTTTGCTACTTGAAAGCAAGTTTTGGAAGAGATAAACTGAGTTTGTTTTCCTTCTGAATGTGTATAGCTATCTGTGGGAAAATTATTTTTTTTTCTGTACCATCTGGGTACACTCACCCTTCCTTCCTCTCTCCCAGCCCATATATTTTTACTGTATTGGTTTTGATGTGCTTTAAAATACTTTGAATTAGCTTTCTACCTGGAGTTACAGAATGCCTTGGTCTGTGCAAGTTGTTTTTGGTGAACAGGCAGTGGCTTAGAGAGCCATGAAGGGATAGAAATAAGCAATTMCTTTTTCTTTTAGCAGGCAAATCTATAATCATGCCAACTTTGTTTGTTTCACAAACGTTTACTCTTTTTATTCTTTCCTCCTGCCTTAACTACTTTCAAAATCGTTCTACCTAAGCARTACAAAAATAAGTAATTCACAGTTGTCAGTCTTCTTGCATGCGTGATACCCGGACTACTCAGTGCTGCTTGCCTGACTCTTATGTGGCACTGAAGTACCATTTGTACAGCTGGTTTTCTACTGAGAAAACTGAAGAATATAACTAGCGCTGACTTGAATATTCACCCTGACGTGTTTCTCTATCCTTGAGCAAGTCCAAAATCAAAGCAATTAAACAGGAACAGTTTTCACTGTCACTTAGGGCTTTTATTTTTTGTTACTGTGCTACTTTCAATATACATTTCAAAATAAGKGGTTACTGCTATACCTACTGCACAGTCAAGAAACTGACACCTGAGAGGAGTAAGAGATTAGCAGAGGTTTTTAGACACGTAGTATTCCTGCGTGTCAGGAAGTTGTGTGTCCGAAGGCCTTGTTGGATGCAGGCCCTGCACTGGTCATTTGGGGTCATGCTGGCAAGTGAAGCCAGTGCTCTCCTGGTTTTCCCGCAGAGCAGCTTTCACTGCCGCCCCGTTGTGTTTTCTGCAGCCCTTTCCCCTCGTTTTTCTAGGGTTTCTGTGACTCTCTCCGCCTCGTGTGCTTCCCTGCACCAGCTCCTGTGCTGTGTTCCTGCCCTGCTCTGCTGTGGCTGGGTTACTGTGCTAGTCTATGGGGGTGCTGGTTGCCCTGCCCTGCGAGCGTGGGCACCACTGCGTGCAAAGCAGCAGGAATCCCCAGAGCTGCGCCGTGTGCTCTTGCTTCCCGGGATTTTGGGGTGGTGATGTCTGTGGTCTGAAGGAGGCTCTTCGTGGTGAATGCMTTACTGAAAGGATGCCCCCAAGATACAGTGACACTGAAAAGTAATTAACAGATGGATGTCCCACCAGTGAGAATTAATTCCCTCCGGCAGTGCCYGAGTCCTGCCCTGTGTCCCCACAACTATATTTTTCTTCAGGTTAGCCAGGCAATTGCAGCGAGTGTGGCCAAGACGACTCTGAACGTATAGATCTTTATTATGGCGAGTCCATACGCTGGGCTAAGCCTTGGGCTATAAATGTACATTTTGAAGCCCTTAGTCCAGAAGGGTCAGGGGAGCCCGGTGTGTGTTATGGACAAACCCTGGGCTTGTGACTCTCGAAAGGTGGGAAATGCTTTTCTCCATCATTGCGGCCATCTTTGTGCTGAGGAATTCAATAACTCTGGCTGTGACTGTGCTTGGGGAGCGTGCAAGGCACCAGCTGTTGCAGCGTATTCTTCGTGTGCCTGTGCTAAGAAACGCGTTTTGTAGCTAAGTTTACAAATGCCTGCTCTGCTACTCCTGATTCGCATGCGAACTCCGTGTGGGAGCCGCACATACCCTTATTTCTGTGCTGCATAGGGCCGCTCTTGATGCCGTGTGAGCGAGTAGGCCCTGCTAAAGCTTTTCATACACTGTGACCAGCTACGTGTGGGCCATGCAGGAGGGGTCTCTGGTAGAGGGAAGGGGCCTGTAGCTCTCTAGGGGCACTATTCCCTGGTAAAAATGTTCCTCATATGCCTATTACTTTTCACACTTTGTTTTTCTTGTACTGATTATTTAGCATACTTCATATTGGCTGCACAGACTTTCTTCTAAAAGTCTGTTGGAAAAAGAAGGGGGTTTTTTTTGTTTTGTTTTATTTTTCCAGTGATGAATCCAACCCCCCCCACCACAATTTTTCCCATTTTAGAAACTAGGCTCCCAAATTGCCACAGTAATGCTTTTGCAAGACAAATTATTTCATTCCTTTTCTATTAACTGTGCTCCTTCCCTGGTGAGGAAGTAAGCAATGCCCCGTAGCTTATCCAGTACAAAGCCCTTGATGCAGTAACAAAAAGGTTTTAGGTGGCAACATGAACATACCCAGGTAGCAGAGATTTGTCCATACCTACGTGAATCGTATATGAATGTTAAAGCTTGCAGCTGAAAGGAAGAGAACTGTAAGCGTTTGGGCTGTGCGGTTTCTGATGATCCTGTTTCATTCATACTTAACACTCGTGGAATCAGTTTTGTATCTGCTTCCTCAGAGGTGGTTTTACTTGTTCTTTATCAAGGGAAAAATGACATAAAAGTATCTTACTTTTTAAGAAGGTGGATTTAAAGGACATATATGGTAACTAAGCCAGTAATTTGAAAGTTAGGAAAGCAGGTTTTTGACTTTTCATTCAAAATTGATTCATTTTATGCATGCTTCTGTCTAGTATTTTAGTGAGGCTTTTCCTTTGCTGGGAGGAGACGCATGCACTTCTGTCAAGAGCATAATTCCTAGTTATTTTCAGCGGGTGCCTAAACACTCCTGGAAATTACAGCTTATAATTGAACAATTCACCCTGTATCCCCTGTATGCAAATTCATAGCGAAGGCCACAGTGACCAGCTGGAGTGTGCAGGAAATGATACTTTTTCAGTGTGGAATTCCCACCGGGAGGCCAAGGCCTTAAAATACCAAGTGTTTCCACAAACAGTTCCCGTGCGCTGTGTGTTGGGTAACGCAACCACAGCAGAGGAGAGAGCTTCTCCCCGCAGTGCTGGGGCCCAAGCTGAGCCGGTTCACAGGTCATCTCAGGTGTCGGTCATCGGCTCTGAGCAGAAATCCAAATGTTTTCTGGTCGTGCAAAAGAGTCATGCTACAAAATGATAGTTACTGCAGGCCAAGAGGTTTGTGTGTTACATAGATGATACAGCGGCTACCTCTTAATGACCTTGCAGAAGGCAAATGAGCAAGTTAAGGCATGTCAACAAGAGCGGTTAGACTTTTTTTCAAATGACGTGTGTGTGAATTACTGGCTATTTGAAATGTTGCTGGGTTTCTATAAATAACTTTGTTGTTGGTTTCCTTTCCGGTGAGTATTTCGGTAAGTAAATAATGAAAAGAAAAAGCAAAACCCTTGATAAATGAATGGAAAGTCTGAAATGGGAAAGGCGAGGGGGTAGAAGGGACTCCATGGGAGTGACAGCAGTCGTTCTAAAAATGGTACAAATTCTTGCAGGGAGGAAACTAAAATACTTTGTTTTAGTGTCAGCAAAAGAGAAGCTTGAGTGGTTGCTAGTTTGAAATAGGAGATTTACCAGAAAAGTTAGTAAACTTGTGAGTCTGAGCATTTTTCTGTGGTATAGGGGTGTTTACACAGCAATAGGAGCCACGGGTTTTTTCTTTTCCTGCTGCTGCTCAGCAGTAGGTATTTGAGCCATAACACACAGGTGCTCACAACACTTGTGGTGATAATAGCCCAGAAAAGCTGACAGGTTGGTTTCTGCTTTGCTGAGACTTGTGCTACAGAATGATTTGAGATCTGTGACTATAGGTATGTGTCTTACTGCCTCCGTGAGACAGGAGGACATGGAAGCGGGCAGGAGCCTTTTGGCTGGTGCTTTCTTTGGAAAGATGTTGGTCTGGTAATTGCTGAGGTTCTTGTGAAAGCGCCTGTCTTTGAACTAAATCTCTCTAGAAAGAGGCATGCGTCGCCCTGAACCAGCTCATAGAGGTGCTCCTTGTTGCTCCAAGCCAACACTCGAGCGTTCTCATTGCTCAGAGCACTGCAAGCAGCTGTTGTCATTGACCAGACTCATCGCTCATGTCCTAGGGAGAAAAGATCACTAGAGTGATGCTTCCACTGGAGTGTTTTCATCAGTATCTTTCTTTGTCAGAATGGTTTCATGTATAATACAGAATTTCAAAGAGGATGTGGAATATATATGTTTTCAAACAGCATGTGGTATACTTGGAATCCTTGACACTTCTGGGATTTTCTCTTGATTTTGGTACAATTCAGTCTCCTAAAATTGACTGAACAACTCCTGCAGTCCAGAGAGCACCAAACATGGACACTGCAGCGGTGCTGATGGTCCAGAGACCATCGAAGTCTGCTATTTCCAAAGTAACATATCCAGGTTAAAACTAACGGCACACACCGCTTGTGTCAGCACCTATTATCCAGTCCATGTGCCCCTGAGGAGTGGCCTGTTTCACTCTGTGTGCGTGATCACAACCAACCAGTAAGCAGGAAGAAAATCCCAAAACAAAAAAGTCTCCTGAGCCTATGACCACTTTTTTTTTAAAGTTTAGGCTGTGGGATGACCTGAATGCTGCTTCTGTCTTGCAAAGCTTTTATTTATGGTCCGCTCCTTGCTTGTCTCGACTTCCACAGAGGTCAGCTTCTGAGCAAAGGGTGATGCTTTCACCAAATCCTCTGCTTCCTTTGGGAATACGGGAAAAGGAAAACTTGGATTTTTTTTTTTTTTTTCACAGTGCTGTGCATGTTTGTCATATTTGCCCATATTTCCAGTGACTGACTCCTCCTGTGTGTATTTCTGATTACATGTGCATATAACCTGCATTTAAAGTGAAACATCTGTTTCAGCATCTTGTTGACCTGAGTGCTCTAGTTCTCTATTCCTGTTTATAAGGTTCCTTTTGCTACTTTCCTAGTCTGGATATGATTGCTAAACGTTGCTGGACCTGTAGTGTAAAAGTCTCCATGAAACACCAGGTTGTCTTTTTTAAGAGGGAATCTGGGGTTTTTGTTTGTATGTATGTTTGCTTTTTAACTGGTGGCTCCTTTAGGCTCAAGAATTCTATTAACAGACTGAGGACTCAGTGCAGCTGCTGCAGCATCTGAATATTGAATCATATGAACATTTTTGGGGGCGCTAGCGGAGAACAGGCGTACAGCAAGGTGTTACGAAGGAATTGGAATTGTGCAAATCACTTAACCTGCATGGGGAATGTCTAAGAATAATTTTAATGTTCCAAGATCTTCTTTCCACAAACTCGAATTTTCTGTTTACTTCAAGTAAAAGTAACAGAGAGCACTGCAGCATTACCAGAGCCTGACAATCACATTCTCACAGGATTAAAGGTAACACTACTCTGGAGAAAATTCTTGAAGTTACTGGAGTGACTGACCATTGTACGATGAAGAAAGAGTAGGAACAAGGATAGATGTTTGATGCAAAAAGCCAAGCAAACTGGATCCAGATGGAGGAAGTGGGATCTACGCTCTTTAGCTACGGAAAGGCTCTCCCATGCTTATCCCTCTGTTTCTTATTAATTTCAGCATAAAGTGAGGAACTCTGCTGTGTTTCAGTATGGTAGCTGAGAGTAAGAAAGTGATGATGATCTTGCTGTCTGTGTGTTGAATTTTCTTTAACGGGCAACTTCGTGTCTGTGCTGTGCTGCTGTAGAGGACAGAATATTTCCTTTGTCCCCATTCGGCATTAGCAGCAGCAACAGTGACACACACCACTGGCCAAGGCTGCAACAACAAAGTCCTCATTCAGTGGTGAAAAGTAGTTTGTTTTAGCTGTGTACATGGTGTCTCTGTTACATAAGCCATTTGTGGTATAATTCTGGATGTTGCATGGAAAAATATTGGCTGTGGATATCCATATGTTATAGTAGATACTGGGGGGGGAAAATACCATATTTCAGTCAGTTGCTGGGATAGGCCCTCAAAAAGCAGCTGAATTGAAGCCCCTTAACAACGTGGTATGACAGATGCTAGAAGCAGCAGTGAGTGAGTGGAATAGATGTTCAGTTGCACAAACTTACTCAGTTTTACCCTGTATGAGCCTCGTGTCAACTTACGTGTTTCTTGAATTATGGACTGAATGGACTGATAAGAAAAAAGAAAAGAAAATCCAGAAAACAGTGCCTGAGTTAGGAGTCTTCTGGTGTGATGGTGGTGTTTTAGTGGGGCTGCAGGAGGAATAGCGATAAGATTTGGTCACTGAACTTTGCAAAGTTCCTTCTGTCGTGTGTTGTGTTTGCTGGAGGTAGATCCACTTGCCTTCTGTGATTAATGTTCTGCGTCATGACTATGGAAAATGTGTCTGCTAAGCAAAACAGTTTTGATTACAATGGAAAGTTAAAAGGAAAAAAGAACCACTGAAGTACATCAGAAGCTGGTGATACTGAAAATACTGCTTTAGTATCCTGAATGTTGTCTGGCAAACAAATGGCACATAAAGCAGAGACTTTGATCAGCTAGAATAATATGGTTTTGTATTTTATTTCGGAGGACTTAAATAAGTGAAAGTAGACATTTCTAAGCATTGTAGATTGCCCACGTTTTGTGTGGCCTTTTGTCAGGCAGGCACTGGGTGATGCCTCCTGGCAGGACAGCTCGCTCCTTCTTGGCTTTTGATGCTGCCAGTCCTCAGTGTGACCTTGCCAAGGGACTGGAGATGCTGGAGAAACTTAATGTAAAAGCTAGCTTTGTTTCAACAAGGAATGGGTTAAGCTCTTGAATTTTTACTTAAAGTATATAAAAGCACAGCATAGAAATAAAGACTTAGAGGGTTTTGTCCAAKGTGTTTTATAGCCACGGAAATCAGAGGATCCCAGGCACGGAAGCGCGCTCTGCCTTTATAACGCTCCCTTTCAAAGGTGAACCTGTTCGTGGAGTTGAAGGCAATTGCAGATCAAGTTTCTGTTGATCTTAGCAACTCCTTTATTGTGTGTTCCTGTCTTTAGCAACGTGGCAGCCAAGATGCTGGTAGTGTCATCTTTAAGCTTATCTGGGAGCAAATCTTGCTGATGAGTAGGAGGAATCTTGAAGTGCTTGTGCTCTGCCTCCAGAGAACCCAGTTAATTCATGTTCCGTAAGGACTTTAGTGAATCATGTTTGTCTCCTTGAGCTGTAGTATGGCACAGCAATTACGTATGATACTAGCCTGCTCTGATGGTTTTATTTGGACACCAAACTTGACGCATTAGGAGATGACAGACTTGGCCTTGAATTGCTTATCCATGGAAAAAAAGCAAAATGCATGCCTCTGTGTGTTTGAAAGCTAATTTGAAGTGAAGGAGATGTAAACAAAAAGTAGAGGAATTATCCCAGCTTCATAGACATTCTGAAATTAAAAAGCGCTCTGTATCTGTTTAGCTTTACCCCTTTTTAAAATGGAACAATTACTCAGGAGTAGCTACCAACTGTGAGCTGCTAGGCTTGAATGTGCAAAATTTTTGCATGTCTTGTTTGGCCTCCTAAAGAGGCATTTTCCAAGTATTCTTTAAGTATTGGATTTCAGGCTGAGCGCTTTAGTCCTCTTGTTTTGCACGCACCTAAAATTACTGTAACTGAGAGGGAAAAAGATTGTAGTTTGTGCTTTTGATAACAATGCATATGTAATTAACACCTCCTGTTTAATGGACTAGTTGACTGTTTCTTTCACACATCAATAGAAGGGAAAACTGCTCAGATAACGAATATTGGCAGAGAGATTCAGCAACATATATATCAGCTAATATTTCCTTTGAACAGCTTTTAAATAGACTAGATCAGAATGCTGAATGTGTCCCCCTGTATGTCTAGTGATTTTCCAGAAGTTGAGGTCAATTAAGGATTATAATCCAGATGATATTTAAGTAATTCTATTTAAAAAATAATAATAATGAAATGCTGTTTCTTACCGAATGGAACGAAGTGACAGTCCAAGGGGCACAGGGTGATTCACTCAACAGCAGAAAGAGACGAGGCCGCTGCTGATCCCTGTCTGTCCCACATGGGAGGAGCTGCAGTGCCCTGGAGAGGCAGAGCAGCCTGGGGAAAGCTGCTGGAAAGGTAGGGAAGGGTTGCGGTGCTGGCCTCATCCCTGCTGCTTCCTGCCTTTCCAGCGCTTGGCTCCGGCCTCTCCGAGCCCTTTAGATGCTGTTTCACGTCTGCGGAACAGCCGCATCTCCAACCGTGCTGTTTGCCCTCCATAGTGCCATGAAGCTTTCTGGGAAGCACAGATGGGAAACACGGTAGGAAAAGCGGGGGGGAAACCAGAAAACAGGACTGTGGCACAGGGCAGGGAAGGCATCCCCCGGAGGGAACTCTTGCAGGGGACATCTAATGGGAACTTCCTCCTGTCCGCGTTCATGGAACCTGTGCTGCTGGCAGCGCTGCTGGCAGGGATGTTTCCTCTTTTGAACAGAACTTGCAGCATATTTTTGATCACCAATACAAGAGAAGTGGTATGCTCACACTGCTTGAAATCTTTGTTTCTGATTGTTTCTGCTCTTCTCATGTCTGAAGGCTGCCAGATTTTAAATGCTGTCTTTCCTGGGAACTAACCAATGCTCTCTGGCATGATTTTAACGTCCCCTTATGTCTATGTTCAGAAAAGCATATGTGTAGTTCCTAAATGAATATAGTGGTTAACAAGCTATGGATTGCAACCCACAAAACATATTTTCTAAAGTAAGTTTCATAATGCCTAATGGAAAGCAAACACCACACCTCCTGAAATAGGACTATTGCTGTACATACATATATCATATATTAGACAAGCTGAGGGGAAAAATCCACTGCTGTAGTTTTCCTGAACATGCCTTTTCCCTTTTGGATTTAAGTTTCTGTTCTGCTGGAAAGAGAACTGTTCCTTTGTTAGGCATTTATATTTTTCCTAGTAGGGCAGGACATTGCTGTGTGTCTGGAACCACTAGTGGGTCTCTTTACAGAGGCAATAGTTACATCCTGAGGAAGTAAAGCCAAGTGTCCTCTTAAGGCAGCATTGTTATGGAGAAGTCATTCCTTTGCATGCGATCCTTGGCATATCTGGTATTCCTCAGGTAATAAAGGCAGCCCCAAATTGTCAAGCCCTCTAGAATGCATATTCTGTGAAAGGAGTGGGAAACGGTGCTCAAGCAGCTCTCCCAAAGGCTGCAGTGCAAAGAAAGCCCCATTTTGCAGTTGCTGGACCCTTCTTCCCTCCCCTGGCAGTTGGGGACAAACGATGAGTAGAGCAGGGTTGGGCTGGAGTCTGTTGGCATAGATGAAAAATTTCCCCAGTATTCAAAATAAAGTCAAAAATTGCCATGCCTGCAAGCAGCTCTTGTTGCCAAACCTGGGAAGCAGTGAATTTGGGAGCTAATTCAGCTAGTAGCTGCTAGCTTAAACACAGCAGAAAATTAGGGGGTTGGTTACAAAATGTGTATACTTAACTGTTCTTAACCCTAGGGGTGTAGTTTTGAGCCAGGGCTCCCCAAAACTGGCTTAAAAACTTTTTAATTATTAAAATGTCGAACTAACTTGAAATGCATTTATTTGCTTTCTGCTGTCTGAGACTTTCAAGTCTACTTACTTCATGTAGTTATGGTACTGGGAGGGTTAGGAACTTGAGAAGAAAAGCTGAGATTTCTGTAACATTCTGATTACTTCCATCAAATTCCAAACATTACCAAGGTTGTGTATTTAAAGACCTACTAATACACTTTATAATCGCTCAGTGCTGTGTGAAAGACACAACTTCCTTTAGAGTGTCATGTAATCAGGCCCACAGGCAGGCATTTTCAAAAATGGAAGTTAAATACAGTTTTTCAAATTGATTTCTGGGTGCTTATATAAGTACTCTTGGTTTGGTAGTATCAGTGGAAATTGTGAAGTAGTTGACACTTCATGTAGTCGAACTGCAGACCTTTTCATGGTAATTAATTTTCAGGAAAAAAAGAGTGTTGCTGTGACCAGTATAAATAAAAGTGTGGCCACAGATTAAAGTTCTGTTTGTTTTTTGCGGACTTTGGAGTGTATGTGAGTGTGTGGGATCTATAGGCAGGTATAAATAGCCCATCAAGCAAAGCCCAGTGTTTTACCAATTCTGATGAAGCTGCATGGAACAGCAAAAGGAAAGAAACTCAGTTAAGGCACCCTTAGGTCCTGTTGTACTACCAAAGAAAAGAACACTGTAAAAAGTTGTTGAATTTGACTCAATGATTGTTTTGGGTGAGATGTGACTCTTTAAAACGAGTTCCTGAAACTTCAGAAAAGTTATGCAGATAAAGGCTCTGGTTAATGGTGAGTGAGACAGTGAAGTTGTCACTGGGGTGTGTTCTGTTGGGTCTGAATTGTGCCTGGGGAGGCGGGTCAGAGGAACACGTGTGTGCTGTTGCTGAGATCTTTACCAACATGGCAGTTGTTTAACTTTTCACATACGAGCAGTTGTAATGGGGTCATTGCAACGTCCCTGCTTGGAGAACATGCCTGAACTCCAGCCTCTTGTTGCAAGCCATGTTGTAGAAGAGAGGAAAAATATGTCAGGGTGGTTAGGACGTAGCACCTGGCAGTCAGTACACAGAGGGTGGCAGGGGATAGGGAGGCTACAGGGGCAAACTCGTAGCAGAGCCCCTCCGAACCTGTCCCTGGTCCAGAAACAGGAGAGCACAGAACCCTTTTTGCTCTCCTACTGTCCATATCCCCCTTACTAGTACAGTACTTTGGGTCTCCCTCTTCTCAGACGCTCGTGCAGTGCCTTTGTTCTCGCATAGTTTTGCTCAGTTATGATCTTTGTTATTTATTTACATTCTTTTTCCTCGAGCGAGGCCAAGAACTGAAGTTTGGTTGGTGTAGAAATAGCAGTAACTTTTCTTACCTTTGCTAGAGGATAGCTGAAGCTCTTTTCCACAGGTTTTTGTGCCACGCACAAGGCTAACCTGAGCTTTGTATTCATCTTCAGTCTCTTACACACTTCTTCTGTTTTTCTGTTTGTGAAGTGTTTCTTGATTTAGTCACCCTTAATGACCGAAAAACAGCAAAAACTAATGTTGTCCGTGGTGTCTCATTATAAGTCTGCACTATTGTTCATGCATCAGTGAAGTTTGGCGACCTCTGCTTTAAAGCAATGGGAGCTTTAAGCAATTAAGCAGTAGGAGCCAGCAGGTTTTCTGGAGTTCAACCTGCTCATCCCATCTCTTTTCTTTTGCTCCCTCTATTTGCTTCCTTCTTTTCTGCCCTTGATTATGGATTGGAAGTGGCAATGGAGAAAAGTAGCTTGTGGGAAATGGAAGGAGAAAACGAAGCAGGTAAGAAAGGGAGAAAATGACGAAAATGAAAAAAGGACAGATGAAAATAGCTTAAACACTAGGAGAATAAAAAAACCCACAATTATTTTCCTAGCTTGAACCCGAACTKCTAGCTGAAGCTGAACTGCACGGAGGTGGGAGATGTAGTCTGTTTGCTTGGACAGCTGCTGGTGACGAATGTTTGTAACCCAGCTGAGAGAGATCCTTCTTGTGCCAGGGATGATGTGAATAAGTAAAGTAGTTTTAACCTTGAACTCCTAAGAATCTGTACAGACAAAATAGACCTTGGAGAGGAAAAAGACATGTTTAGAAGGAGGGCGAGGGGAAGCTAATGTTAGAACGGGCCATATGTTCCAGCAGACTTTTTGCCCTTTCCTTTTTGTAGAGCACTCAGGATCTCGCCATGAACTCTTGCTTTCTGTTTTCCCTGTAGATGATTACACAGACTTTTCCCCACCTCAGTTCAGGTGACCTGCAGTAGTACTTGTTGCTACGTCATCCCTCACTGCTCTGCCTTAGCTTTCCTGTTGTAGGCCAGGTTACACTGACCCTTGGCCAGGATTATCAGGGACAGCAAGATTAAAGCCTCTGTCTGACTTTTTTCTTCTTTYTTCTTTTTTCTTCTTTTTTCTTTTTTCTTCTTTTTTCTTCTTTTTTCTTCTTTTTTCTTCTTTTTTCTTCTTTTTTCTTCTTTTTTCTTCTTTTTTCTTCTTTTTTCTTCTT
>PTEX01000104.1:468639-578923 GCA_003342815.1 Eudromia elegans
TTTTTCAAGCCTAAAAGGGCTGCTCCTCACAGCCGCAGTGGGTACATGGTCCTGGGAAAAGGGTGATGTGGATTGCACGCATGTAGAACCACAAGGGCCAAAAACAACCTGCAAGAAATAATTTTTCCCATCCCGATTGTATTTAAATGGCAAGGTCTAGGATTCAGTTACTTCTGCCAGAAACTTGCTTCTTAARGAATTTTGCATATGAACATATATTCTGCATTGTGCTTTATGTATGTGATGTATTTAAGTGCTTATCTTTCTGGCAAGAAGCTTTTCCCACTCTCTTGGTAAGGTCTTTCTTACTGCAGTTTTAATTTCTTATTTTGTTTGCAATGGATAAGGAGAACAAAGAGTTCCTCTTCTCTTTGCAACATCCTTCTATACACTTGAAGACTGTCAGTATGTCTTCTTCCAGATTTAGTTTACAAATATAACTTTTTTTTCCCCCTCCTCTTTGCTGAATATCTTCTAATTTGTCCGTGTCTTTCATGAGTGCGGCAGTYCAACTGAAGCACTTGTGCTGACGCCTCAATAAAGTTCAGCAGGGAGGTTACCTCATCGGCCTTACAGACCGCGATAAAGTCTGTATGCCCCAGCACRGTGTTTACTTTTTTGCAAGAGAGCGATCCTGTTGACTCATGTCTGGCTYGTTAATCGCTGTAACCTCCAGGTCCCTTCTGCAGAACTTCTGCTTARCTGGGAGGACGGAAGTTGAGCGGTTCATGCGAGGCAGAAAATGGGTTGTGGGGCCGGATCAGCCCCCACAATGGAAGAAGGGATAACAATTGCTTCGCGGAACACTGCTAGACTAAAGAGACTGTAGAAATATTTCATTGAATTAAAACAAACAAAAAAAAAAAAGGCAAAACTTGGAACGCTTTATGAGTATTTTTTCCATGCTTGTTATATCAAATGCCAAAAGGATTTCAGCAATGTGCTGAAGTTTAGTTTGGATGTCAAGGATATAACCTGACTGAGGCTAGAAGAAAGCCAAAGAAATCTGTTTTTCTTTTATATGCAAAAGCATACTATTGTGTTGTGTTTTCATTCTTAAAAAGTACAAATACTTGCAGTTGCTTGTTTGCAGAGGCGCCTGACAACTCTCTGTAGCCCAAGTGGTTTTCCTGTGTGACCTTTCTGATTTTTTTTTTTTTTTTGGTACAAAAACCTCTGTTCTTTTGGGATCCAGTGCCAGATAAAGTTTTCTGTGAACACCAGTAATATTGTAAGTTTTAAGAAGCAGAGTTGGGCGCTGTTATCCTGCTTTTAGGATAACCTGCCAAGGTTATTTGTGCAGCATGTTTGTGTGGCGAGGGTGCATGCGCAGAGAAATGCTGTGATGGTTTTGCCTGTTTGGGATGTGCCACACATGCACAGTGGGCYTTTCCCTCTCTGAGAAGAGGGGAAATCCTCACTGATTGGTACAGTTTGTCTTCCAAATTGGACAAAAACTGTGGGTCTTTGTAGTGGGCTAAAAGCCTGCAAAATTTCACCACTGTATTTTTTACAGTAATCCCGTGATTGTTTGCTCAGCTGCTTTTATTCACCCTAACACTTAATGTGAATATTTGAAAAAGTGAGGTGGCTAAAGCACAGACTTTTTTTTTTTTTATTACTTTAGTGACTTTTATTTTTAAAGTACTTCCCTTTTTTGTATTATCTCTAGGGGGAGGAAGGAGATGGCTCTGTGCAAGAGCGTTTGCAGGAGGGATGTCAGCAATTTGTAGTACTGACTCAGCAGAAGTTGCTGGAAAAGGGACTGAAGTTTATAAGGAGCGTGTTGAATACTGTGCTTCACCCTGTGGTGTCTGATCCTGACCCGGTGCTCGGATGCAGAGGTGGAGGGAGGCCAGACTTGTTCCCTTGCTGACTTCTGCCTTTAGAAGGGAGGGGAAATGAAATTTCTCTTGGCTAGCTCAGTAGTGAAATACGTGCTATGTTAGCTTGTAATTTCTGAACCAGTTATTGCTGAATTGGTCAAAAGCTGAAAGGAATTCTACAGGAATCTGGGATCTTTATTTCTTCTCTGGTGTTTCACTTTGGACTRGTTCAACCCCAAACTTCAGAAATTGGAAAGAATTATCTTTTTTAATATATGTTTCTGCAGTGCTACTATGGTGTTCTGAGGTTAGTCTTTTTTCCTGGAGACTGTCAGCTGAATTCACAGCCTAGTTCATCTGGTAACACCCTGATGCACTCCTTGAACATCTGCAGTGCCCTGAAGGTCCAGGCAGGTGTTGGTTCCCAGCTCAGGGACAATTAGTTGTAGAATTCACCTGTGTTCTATCTTATAAGGCCTGGACATCACTTTTAGCCTTTTTGGTGGTGAATGCTAAAATTAAAGAGATTCTCAGCATTTCTGAAAAGTATGTAACTGCTCTTTCTCTTTCATTTTGTTCTACCTAAGTCAGAGAATACGCTTGTACAAAACTGTGGGTGCCCTGTTGCGTGATTAGTACTGCAGCAGAAGCACCAAACCTCATAAAGGAGCTCTGCCTATCTGCCACCTGTGTCCCTTTGTTTCAGCCTGGGAATGTAGGCTCTTTCCACATCTCTTTGAAATAAACAGTTTTGCCAAAGTCCCTCCATTGAAATTTAAGGAAAAAATCCCTGCTCCCCAACAGAAGCACAGATAACGCACCTCTGGAAGGCTCGCAGGAGGCTACTCCCGAAAAGACCCGTGGGGATCACGTGAAATCAAATCCATCTTTATCTCTCATCAAGTCCGGATCTGCTTCAACCATTTTAACAGAGGTGCAGCGAGGTTTGGGCCATGCAGCCATGGTGGGTGGGTTGCAATAAGATGAGGAGGGTATCGATGCCCTCGTCAATAGGGCGAGTCGTACAACCTTCCTCCCCCAGGCCGTTTGCTGAAAGGCCCTGGTATGAGCTGCRGATCACAGCCGAATTGTGAACTTTGGATTCAGATACTAAATTCTTTTGATACACAAGTTGCAAGTCAATAGYGATTCCTTTGGGTAGCATTCCCTTTTGAAATGCAGAGCCCTGTATCTACACAAAAACATAATGCAGGGGAATGAATTTTGCTTTAAGTCTACATTTCATATGCAAATGTCATATAAATCTTGTTATTAGAATATATGTTAACCTGAGTGTTTATGTATTTTATATAGAAAAAGGAAATATGACTTAGAACTATTTCACTTAAATATGCAAATATCTGTGTCCTTGTTTGACTTTTTTTTTTTTTTTTTTGAGCTAACTTGAGCAGTATAGGAATTTGAGACTGGCATTTCATGCCCATCTCCAGTGATTTCAGCTCCCCTTCTCGGACAGGCATGATTTGTTGTGTGTTAGGGGTGCAGACAGGCCCTCGTTGGGGCACAGAAGCGCGCACGGGCTCTGCTGGTTGTGGTAGTGACCCCAGGTTGGTGATGCCGAGAGGAGATCCTGCCTGCTGGATGCCCGCACAGAGCCCGTGGCAGCTCCTGGTGCCGCGCCGGGCACTCGTAGTGACTGCTGCAAGCCCTGCCGTTGACCCGGGAGCTCCAGTTTCCCTCGGCTGGGAGTCTGCACAGCCGCAGGGACCCTGCCGCGTGGGGAACGCCGCGGTGTGCTTTGGCCGGGCAGTCTGTGCCCYGTTGTACGGGAGAACAGCGGGTTCTGACCGCCGAAGAGCAAGCGCTGTTGGTATCAGTCCTGAAGAACCAGAAATAGAGTGAGTCACTGCGTAGCTGTGCGCTAAATGCTCTTGGCTTTCATCATCTCTGATCATCATACGTGTATGACGGACAGCTTTGCTTGGAGGTTCATGTCTTAGGGATCGAGTCGAGCCGTATCGCTGATTAAAAGCAAATAACAGTAATAAGTTTTGGATTTCATTGGTTAGGGCTCCTCAGCGTTRGGCAAATGAACGTTGTTTTTTCATAGCACCGTGTGGGTCCCTGACTGCTCGCCGCGTCTTCGGCACGTKTCCTCGCTGCACACCGCAGCAGCTCATGCTCGTTTACACCGACGGCTTTTCCTGCCTGGCACAGAARCAAGCAGGCAGACACGGTCGTGCAACACGAGGGGGTTTAGTTGTCATCTTTCTGGAGGAGACAGGCCAGAGTGAGGTGCCTCTTAGAAACGACCTGCTTTACTGATGCTTTGCTTTGCTAGGCTGGCAGCATCTCAGAAGAGAAAATAAATGTTTGCTATTCTTACTGTAGGCTTCTTTCAATCACTGTGACAGGTATTCCAAGTGTGCTGGTGCTTTGTTAGGCTTCTCTAGTAGTAAAAATACTGTGATTTCAATACAGTTTAGATTCGCTGAGATCCTGTATTTGAGCATGATTCAAGAATGAGTGTTTAAAGAGACAATATCATTAGAAAGAATATTTGAGATTATTTCAAACCCAGGTAGGAACTTCTGTCATCAATCACATTTAAAGTTATGCAAAATAGTGCTATCCTTTTATAATATACCTTGCAGTCTGACTTAGGATGAAGACAAGATAGCACAGCGAAATCTGCTGCTGCCAGTTATTTGTAGGATTTATCACTTGGAATTACCTGAAATAAAAATGGAAAAGATAATTAAATAAGATGTTCTCTCTTCCTGTATCTGCAGTGCCATCACTTCTGACAGCTGTGTGTTGCACATTACACATTAGAAATGTACAACCTTTCTCTTGTTTATTTCAATTGAAACAGAAGGGCCAGTTCAAGTGGCTGAGATGAGGGAGATGGCTGTCAGAATAAGCATATGAAAGGTACCCATTTTTTCTTCTGAGAATTCAGAAGATAAGTTCATGACCCTCTGCTCCCTCTATAAGTAGGTTCAAGCTCGCAGCTCCTATCTGCGTCTCTCCTGCTCTCGCTGCCTGTTGGAGATCCCTACCAGAATTAGCAGGATGAGCAGCCCGAGTTGTGCTGCCCATGCGGAGCAGCTTGTCACCTTCATGCCCTGCCCCGTCCCTTCCCCTTGTCCCCCCACGCGCCCGCTCAGGAGAGCCCTGGGCGGTGGCGGCGGCAGTGGGGAGGGAAGGGGCTGCCTTAGGGTTGCTGCAGCCGCACGGACGGCCCTCGCGCTCGCCGGGACCCTCCCGACCGTTGCGTCGTCGCTGGCCCTCCGGAGCGTTTCTGCTCTCGCTTTGCGATACCCGTTCTCCAGGCACGTACAGAGCTGCGCTGTTGGATCTCGGCGTGCGGGGCGAGGCGCTCTCGGTAGCTCCCGGTGCTGGGTTTAGGTTGCAAAAGTGACTGGGCAGGTGAGCAGCTAGGACAGAGTTCAAGGCTTATTTCGTCACTTGGACTTTCATGTCTATGGAAGAGATTGACATYTCAACTAGAAAATTGAGAAGGACACGTTGCAATCTACTTTTGTTTCACTACTAATTACTTTTTAAAATAAATTCTTAAAATACTCCAAGGAGGGAGGGAAATAYATGTGCTGTGACCTGCAGTTGCTGATGTCTGAAAACAGCATCCTTCAGTTTGCATCTGTTTTGCGGGGACGAGAGAGAGAAGGTCCCATGGTGATCCCGTGCTATCAGCTCTTCTACTCGTTGTGGCACCTGCTTCAGAAACTTGCTCAGGGCATGTTCTTGTGAGGAGAAAGAGTTTTCTCAGTGAAAACCCATTGATGAGTTGACTTGAGTATTCAGTTTTGAGAGCGTAATTCAGGTACGCCTTGTCTGAGCCCTGCTGTGATCAAGTAGTAAAATGCTTCCTTCTCAGTTTGTTTTAYGAACTTAGAAAGACCATTCATGCAGTTTTCTTTTCCTTTGGTTTCAAGCTTCTTTGCACAGTGTGGTGAYTGCAGTTATTTTACTCATTTCTGTGGTTTTTGTGTTAACTTAATGCACATAAGTGTTTAAGCTGTGAGAATGTGTGATACGGGCTTTGAACATTGATTTTCTTCCCTTCTTTGCAGCTGCCTTTTTGCAACCTTGTTCATGGGGTGATTTTATTTTCTGTAAGCATTTGCCTCGTTTTTTTTCTTTTTTTTTTTTTTCCACTGTGATAGTGGCCTTCTCTTAATTCTTTTTATTGCTGTATTATTATTATAGCAATCAATGAAAAAGATTATTACCTTAGGTTTTCTTTTTATGCTAAGAATCTGAAGAGATACATCAGGTGAGACCGTTATTTTTTGAAAGGGAAAATTACTCATTTAGGGACAGGCATCTAATTATTATGACTGCTTAAGGAAAGCAATTTCTTCTCTATCTCCCCGTTCCTTTCCATTGGTAACAGCAAGGTTTTCAGCAAGGTAATGGTGCCTAATGCTCAGAATGGAGCAGTGAGAATTCCTGCAGGTGAGGAGAAGAGGTGAAATGTCTTGGAGGTGAATGATAATGATGTTCCTAAYGCTGTTTCTGCCTGCCCATGGCATTTGGATATGGCCAACGAGAATGCAGAACACCTTGATCCACACGTCATCTTCTGCCAGGGCGCTTTGTATCTGCCTCAAGACTCAGTGTTAGACCTGACAGCCTCTTGCAAGCTGTCCTACCGTGGCTGACTCCCCAAAAAAGGAARAAGAAACAGAAGAGTAATGTAAAAATGCCTCTCTCTTTTTTTTTTTTAATTATATGTTATAGAATTCAGCCAAGTCTCCAGTTTAGCTGATAAAGTAGGCTAATGTAGCCACAAACTATTTTCAGTCATCTGTTTATTTTCTGTGTATGTGAGGGAAAGAAAAGGGAATGAACTAACATGATAATATTTTGGAGCTAATATTCCTGCAAGGACAGCAAGAGGGAAGATGTTGGGAGAGAGCCAAACCATTGCGTCACTCCTTGGTGAGGCTTTTCCCCACGCAGGGACACAGTTTCCGTGTAAGGAATGGGCAGGGGTCCGCGCTGAGGAGCAGCCCGGTTGTGACCCTGCACAGCTGAAAAGCAGTGAGCTGTAATGTTTGTGTGTCAGGGTTGTAGCTTCTTACAGTGTGCTGGGTTTGTCCAGAGTTTCTCAGGGCATTAAGGGGCAGGCGGTGTCATTAATGCCACGGGCAAGGACTCTGCCTGAGGACGTAGCAGTGAGCTCTAAGTCCCATTTAATGGCTGAAATACATTCACAGTCAACAGCGTCTTAGAATTCACTGCAGAGGAGGAGCAGTGAATGAGAACACACGTGTGTAGGCACTGCTGGTGTGATCCTCTCTTGGCTTGTAGGGGCTCCTCCAGAGAGCTCCAGAGTCTCCAGAGGAACTGAGCAATCCCTCTTCTGGGTGCTGAGAACTTGAGAGGTGCAGAGGCAATATTAAAAAATAACGAGAGTAATGAATTGTGTTCATTCATTAGGGCTCAGACTGGGAGAGGTGGGGAGAAACCTCTTAATGAGCGCTGTACTTAAGGATTCCTGTTTGATACTGTTAGGATTAACTTTCAGCAAAAGCCAGGGGCTGCCCTGAAGAGCATTGGGTTTGAGAACATGCTCAAGTGGCTTTCTCAAGGACGACCAGTGTTACCTAGGTAGGTGTTATATCGTGGCTTCATTCACCTCTGTCCGAAGGCCTGCTGCCAGAGGCAAACTTTTGTCCCATCTGCTGGAAGATACCCTGGAATACAGATGTTTCTGCCCCTCTTCGGCTCCCTCCCTATGGCCCAGAGGCTGCAATCCCATCAGCCTGGCCTGACCTTCAGCGCAGCCCTGCAGGACTGGGGAACCTGTGCCAATGGTCCCACTGCGTGATCAAAGTCCACACCTTGCTTCTCGTCTCTTATTTTTTGCCTTCTCAGACTGAGATGTTTTTAACAAGCTGCACGTAAAATTTCTGCTGTGCCAATATCTCAACTGCAAATAAAATGAAAATGCAACATGTTAGACTGCATTATTATTGCTAGCTTTGTATTGTTTAGGTAAGTATTTAATCCTGTAAAATACCACTCCAGCAATCGTGTAAAATAAGAATTAAAAAGAAAAAATTCCAGAATCTCCCAAACCCACAACCTTCTTTGGAGTGCTGTTCTGTGCCYGGCCAACGCTACCATCCCATGCTTTGCAAGGACACGAAGGGAGCTCGTGCCCTGTGGACGCAGGGGCRCTCGATGTGCCGGGCGCCCATCCCATCCCATTGGATGGGGATTCTCCACAGGAGGGGAGCGGAGCAAAGCACCAGCCCCGTCTTCCTTGAGGCAGCCGCACGGCAGGCGGGCGGGCGGGAGGAGAGGGCTGTTTGACTGCTGACATCCGTGGCCTTTTGGCAGCGCTTCCTATTCTCTCCTCTTGCGTAAGAGCCGGACTGTCTTTCCTGTAGCTACTGTTGCCATGGAGAGATAGCGGGGGAGGATTCCTAGGATCCGTAAAGCCGGGAAGAGATTACGCCTTAAGATTGCCCTCAGAATGTAGCGCGCTGTGGCGGGGTAATTCAGGTGTGCCGTGGCACAGATAACGGGGGATGACCTGTCAGCCGGCTGGTAACGCGCCCGTGGAATAGCCTTAATTAGCGCAGGCGGCGTTTCTGAGCAAAATAAAGCTGTGTGGGCGAGCTGGCTTCGGGAGTAAGAGGATTATGTTTATTTGCATGGGGGCTACGTTTAAAAATATTGCAACACTCTGTGCGAGGTTGGCTTGCTGGGCTTGGCTGGTTTTTCTGGAAAGGGTAGACGTGCCTATTTAGAAATATTTCTAGCATCTGCTGAGAACTGACTGTCATATGCTCGAACTGGAGTCTCTTGATTTTCGTCCGTGTGTTTTACAGTGAGTTTTTATTGTTTTAATCATAAGCTAGGATCTGTACATATAAATATATCCTGGAAATCTATAAGCAGCAAGTCTGTAACAGCCTTACATCAGTAAATAWTAACCCTACGCTGATAGCTAACAGGGTACGCTAGAAGCAAGGCATTTAGTTGTTTTTAACATGAATGGAAGGAATGACAGAAGAAGGCATCAGTGTCTGCTTTGGTAAGTTTTCTTTCAGTTATTTTTAATTAYTAATATTTTACTCAGGCACTTACTGAGCATTAGAACAGGAAGAGTTCCCACCGACAGGTCCTTTTTGTGCTTTGGAGCTTTTTTGCCCCTCCTTTCTYGACCTGAGTTCCTAGAAGCAGGTGATGAAATATTGTCGCCGTYGTGTCATCTTTTGTTGCTGCAGAGTATCATTAGTTCAGGCAGAAAGCTTTGCAAATTCTGCTGCTTGGCTTTAACTTTGGAAAAGGAAATGAAGGCAAGAAAAATACTATACCGTACAAACGGTTCTTAAGAGAACAAGCCCTGCCTAATGTTAATAGTAATTCTGAATCGTATTCCATTGCCAGAAAGCAAGCGTGTGTGGGGGAACAAAGATCTAAGTAATCTTAACGTATTAAAACTGTTTTACAGCAGCRGGGTTAGAAATAGGTTAGGATGTAAGAGAGCATGCTACTGGGAAATGAGCTTGCATTACACCCACAGAGCATTTACTATACATTAGTTATAACCCTGTTGTTTTTGTTGTCTGCAATTAATTGAGTAATTTTTTCCATGACTGAAACACCAGGTTAAACACGCTGGCTTTGAAAGCAAGTCTGCTSAATCTAGACAGCTTTTGCACTTACCACATTAACAAAGGCTTGCGAGGCACATTTCATACGCTACGGTTATGGATTCCTGAAAGGTATCAGTGGGGGTTAATTCACTGTTACATAAACAGCCAATAACTGCATTGCATTGTTAGAACGGCTCCAAAATAGTTATTAGCTTCCAGGCTATTACTGGGAAAAATCCTCTCTTTAGTATACGTGAACGACGACGACGTTTTGCCTTGCAAATACTGTTTGTAGGAAAAGCAAAAACGGACCAGCAGATTTTTATAGCTTTAAAGTAAGGACTGTGCTGTATAAACACTTGTATAGCTTTAAAGTAAGGACAGTGCTATATAAACAGCCAAAGCCCAACTTTGGGCTATAATGTGGATTTAGCATTCAGTTTTACAGCTGTCGCAACAGCTTTATCTCCARGTTGCACCGGGCAGAGGGTAAAAAACTCASCACTAGGCAGGTTTTGTGGCAGCTRGGTATTTATGGGGCGCAGACCCTGGCAAACGGCGTTGCTGTGGGGTAGTAGAGTGCTTCATACGCGCTGCAGGTGTTGCATGTGCGGCAGGGAGGGRGCCGGCCGGGCCGGCGCTGCCGCTGCGTGGCTCCGTCACGGGGAACGGGGACTGCGCGCACGTGCTGGGGCGTCGCTGCTGCCGCTTCTCTGGCCGCGGGTGGGAACGGAAAATGCCACCCGCCCGGCTTGCCTTTCCGTAGGGAAATTCTTGGATCCTYGTTTTTGAGCTGTTCAATTTTCTTCAAAACTGGCGTCTGCTTTCTAAGAGAGAAAATAACTAGTATTTCAACTATAGGGTTTTATTTGCTCTAAAATGAAATGTTGAAATATTACAGTGCATCACCGGTGGTTATTTATTTAGGTTCATAATGCAAACATATGCCTTTGCATTAACCTTTCTTTCCCTTTGGTCTCTCCTGACCCTGAGGTAGTTCAGCCTCAAATTTGGCAAGGTAATCGCAGTTACCCTGGCAAAATTAAACACAAGTGAAGATGGATGAAGCTTGACCGTAAAATTATTTTGGATAGACTGGGCATATGCAGCTGAAAGAATTAATTGCTGCTCTTTTGGCAGCAACCTTTGACAGTGTAGGATTTCAGTAAATACTTCCTCTTGGAAGGAAGTGACACATGGCCTGTTGTCTGTCTTGTTTCTGGAGCCTTTCTGAAGCTCACTGGATTTATGAATAGTCGTAATCAATGTCGGGCAGATTTGCCTTTCGGATGTTTACACTTCCGTGCCACGTAAGTAGTGTCAGCTTATCTCCAGATCTTTATTTTGGTGTGTCTGTGCTTGTCAAAGGGAGTGAAATGTTTGTGCACCAGTTAAAAATGACAGACRGGCTGTAAAGTCAATATAATCGTACAGGCATTAATGGCATTATAAATTAGGAAGAGCTTTTGGTTGTTTGCCTTTTGTGTGTTACAATTTGATTATAAATCCCAGCAGTGCCTCATGGCATTGAGGATGATGGATGGCAGAGCACAGCACATAGCAGAGAGAATCAGCTGTTAACATTGGGTCATCTGTCCCTGGCTTGCACTGTGAAAGCACATTGAGAAGGCACCCAGGGGGTTGTTGAGAAGGAGACTTAGAAAGAAAACCCAGGCACAAATCTCCTTGTTTATATATCTGAAAATCCTTTCCCAGCATAAGATCTAGCAGCGTAAGTTCAACTAGTGCCTCTCATCAGGAAGAATCCTCAACTTTTGCAAACCCATTTCTAGAAGGAGGGACATGCAGGGATTGAGATTGTGCTAAAACAGTCTTTTAGATCCTTTTCTCTTTATAAAGATCATTCTGCTGACAAGCCTGGGAGAGATTGTYAGGTGGGAGGTTGAGCCAGTTTTAAGATAATGCACAGGGTTTCTTTACTGGGGCCAAAGTGTCCACTTGGTTTTAGCAGAATATCTGTGTGCTTTTTTTTTTAATAACGTATTTTATTTGCATCAATATGTTAATGTTTCATTCAAAGGGAATATTGTTTGGGACTTGGATGTTACAAAGTGCTTGGGCACAAACTGTTTGATGCTGAGCACAGTAAGGTTTTATTTGCTTGAATATAAATGCTTTATTACAGGTTTTTATTATTACTACAAGGTAAATGTTGACTTTTATTATTTATTAATAGGTTTTTACCAAGCCTTTTAACAAGATTTTATTAGGTTGTTACCTGACTCAGAAGCTGTAAGTGGGATTGTCAGGTGCACTTGRAAGCTCCAAGCTGGAGGAATACTAGGTTGCCTGGTAGAAGATTTACCGCTGGCTTCTGTGGGGAAATGACTTGAGCCTGTTGCCACCAATACAGTGCCTTTAAAAGTCCTCAGCTACAGGAAGGTATTTGATGTTACAATTAATTGCTACAGATTGGAGGGAGAGGCTACTGTCGGACTACCCTAAACTTGCACCATGTGCGGGCAGTATTTAGATTACTCTATACTTAGGAGACCTGTGTAGAAATGAGGTGGTTTTGCAAAAGCGTTTTGGGCAGCTTGCGTTGTGTGGGCCCAGTTTTAGACAATGTGATAGTGTCTGATTCCCAGAAAGTCCACAAGAGTCCCCTGCTCTTTGAGGAGAACTGCTGTTGGATGCCGTGGTTTACTTGCTAGCTGCTTTGCTTAGTTGCTTAGACCCATCGGAATGGGTAAAAGCAGAGGGAGCTTGTGGCGCATCCCAGACTCAGGAGCAATAGGAACAAATCCAGCTTCCTTTGGCGTTCTGTGCTCCGTTGGAAAAAGCAACCCTTATACCAGAAGAGATGCTCAGGAGGGCACCTGATGGGTTAATTCAAGAGTATGTGCTGTTCAAGTGCTTGCTTGGCATTAAATTATCTAAATATCTGTGTAAGACTTAATTTCTGCAGAAACTGCGTTCCTCCAAAGCATAAATTAACTTATGATAAATCACACAGTGTGATAATGTTTTGTGCATTGGAACTAAGGCACACGGGAAGTCAGTGGCAAAAGCCAGTCCTGAGCTGTCATACTCCAAGGCAGGCTCCTTAACCCGAGACCATACCTTTTTGTGCTAATACATTTCCCCTGTTGTTTTACCCCCACCTCCCTAAGATCRCCCTGCCTTTTCTCCTCTCCCTTTGTGAACTGTGCGGTGCAAACCAGGTGTCTCGTAGCCTTGTGCCTCCCTCTGCGGAGCAGGGCATTTTGCATTGCTCGCGGGCATATTACTACCTGCTTGTGTTGCTGCATGCCTGGAAGTTTTCCAGCGCAGCCAGTCCTGCCTTCCATCCACGCCCTGGGATTCCAGAGGAGCTGCGAAGAAGCAAATGCCTGTGTGAGATTTGGCTGCTTTACAGAGTCCTTTGCCACAGGGGAATGGAAGTAATAACAAGGGAGTTCCCACAGATAGATGGATGCTGTGCGGTTGTGCCAGGAAGTCTGGTTTCCTAATAAAACTGTAAAACGAAATTCTGTCTCTCTTAAAATGCTCAGGAGCTTTATTGTCGGCTCGAGCACGATCTGAATTTCACTGAAGAAGTGCAGAGATTTCTGAGTGAACAAGTTCTGACATTTAGGTCTTCCATGGAAATGTTTAGCTGTTTATCCACTGTCCTTTACTGCTGGTGTCCTGGTGGAGAAGGAGGATGTTCATCTGAGTTCTGAGTGCAGGGGTAGGGAAGGGACTTGGGTTTGGTCTGATGTACTCCGTTCTTCCMGCAAAGACAGGCTATGTGTTTAACTCAGCTCACCTATATAAACTTGTAAGGGTTAAGTTCTGATGTACTCCRTTCTTCCAGCAAAGACAGGCTATGTGTTTAACTCAGCTCACCTATATAAACTTGTAAGGGTTAAGTTCATGTGTCAAGGAGAAAGATCAACAGTTCAAGATGCCGATAGTCGGGTTGGCACCGAGTTCCACAGTGCACACAGTGCTCCATGTGTGAAAAGCAGAGCATACCCCTATTAAAAGTATTCAAGACTTAAGCTTTTACAGAATGAATTCCCTGAAACTTTCTGCATTCATTACCTGGTTTGAGTGAGCAATAGCTTTTAATTCCACACTTAATGAGCATATGCCAAGTCAGTCCTTGTGGGCAAGTCAGGCGATCTTAATAGAAGATCTGTACCCTGTTCAAACATCTGCACTTGGAACTTGTTTAAATTATATTCATAGATCACTGCTAACATTACTTTTTAGTTTACCTTTGTTTTTCTTTATAGCTGTGTTTAACGTGAAAACAGCAAAAATAAAATCTCAAAAAAACTTGTCACACTTCTGTAATTTGAAACAAAATTATTATTTCAAATAAAGTTATGTACTAAATCAATATATTTAATTGTTAAAGCCTGCATGGCTTTTCTTAGTGTTTATTAAATAAGATTTTTGAACAAAGCTTTGAATATGGTGTTTTTCAAGTGAGAGAAAAGATGAAGATGGCTGTTCCACAAAATACTTCAGAATGTGAGACTTGCTGAAACTCATCCTTACCACAAATGGTTTAGCTTTTGGGAAATAAATTTTCTGATGGAAAAAGATTTCTGGCAAATTCCCTCCGACTGCCTCCTCTTGTCAGTTCAGGCGTCTACAGTTTTCCTGTGGAAGCCTGGCATGCACCCAGCTTAGGCCACTTTTAAGCTATGGAAAGTTAAATAGCTACCACATCCAGACAGTGCTAGCTGCACCCTTTGGTAATACTAGAATGCAGAGAAATGCCCAGCAGAGCRTTAAATAAAATTTAAATTTATTAGKGGTTTCAGGATGYTTCACTGTCTTAATGAAAGTACCAGTATTGACTCCTGTACTAATAGGGATGAGTTACGGTCATATGAGTAGCTTAACAGTGCATTTCCTAACTGTCCCGTGTTTCAATTTCATATGCTCTAATTTTATGGGTGTACATTATTTGTTTGGGGGATAATTGTGAGGATAATGCACTGTGTTTTACTCTCCAATACTGACATACACTGCCAATCTGTTTTTCTTATGACCTGGTTTTTATATTGCAAATTTAAKGGACAATATATATTTTGATATATTCCATCCATTTCTTATTATGCAGGATTTAAAGCATAATACTTAAACCCCTTTGATCATTCTTCGGCGTAGAAGTTATTATTGGCCTTTATAGGGTATTTTCAAAATGCATTTACTGGTGTGGTTTACAGCAGGGTGGTTTTTTCTTTTTTTTTTTTTTTTTTTTTATTTTGACTTTATGCCTTAAAGAAGTTCAACAGTTGCTGTGTTTGAGTTTGTTTTACCCTTAAGATATGAATTAGACATGATATATTCATAACACAAAAGTTTGTTAACTTAATGTGGCCAGGCATCTCAAATCTGAACTAGGAATGAACGTTGCAAATGACATTTTGGTCTGTGCTGCCTAAGTCRTGTAAATTGCATGATGTGGAGATACCATTTCCCATTGTGTATCTAGAGCAATGAACAGTGTGCCTCATGGTCTGATGCTTTATTTTTCACTGTTCTCTGTCCCATAGATCTTTCTTACAGCAGTGCTCGAGCAGAGTATAGCATGGTTTTTTTAATACTTCTTTCTTAGCTCTATGGAGCAAAACATAAATGGCTTTATGGAAGCGGCATTTTTAAATCCCAACAACTGCTTATGTGTTCTTGTCTCTATTAAAATGCTTAATTTCCTTCAGTATTTTTCTTCCACTTRAAATAATGATTAAGACAAATAATATTTGTCAACATTTCTTACAGTTGATGGTTTTGCTGTTGCTTCTGTATCTTGGAGATGCGGATAAGTGTTTCTGCATCTACCTGCAGCAGAGAAGGTAGCCAGAGACTGAAATGCCAGTGCCAACTTCTGTGTTTGACGTGTCTCTGTTTGCAGATTCATAACYGGTAGTATATCMTCTTAACRGTGAGGGTGRCAGAGCCCTGGAACAGGCTGCCCAGAGAGGTGGTGGAGTCTCCTTCTCTGGAGATCTTCAAAACCCGCCTGGACATCACCCTGTGCCACATGCTCTAGGGGACCTTGCGTGTGCAGGGGGGTTGGACTGGATGACCTCTAGAGGTCCCTTCCATCCCTAGCCATTCTATGATCACCGTCAATAACGATTAGCATGGCAGTCTTGAGMACGTCCTTTGCCCATGCAAAACACCTTGCAAGCTTTCCAAAATCTCGTTTCTAGGTTCKTTGTGAGAGAAGGGAGGACAGACCTAGTAAAATGCCAGCACGYGTGGTGTTACTCGTCCATGAACAGTCGTGCCTTTTTCTCTTTAACCTGTCTTGAAACTCCCTAACCTCGATTTCTCCTCGGCTTTCTGAAACTCTTGTACCGGTGCCGGTAGCTCCCCGGCCCCTGGAATTAGGCAGTTGCTGTGGGCTGGAGGCGAAGCACTGAGCAGCGAGGCGGTCTCTGTGCGAGCAGGCTGTGGTTCGGGGCGCTCTCTGTCTCGTCTTCTCCTGGCTTCCCGCTGYGCCCTATCAGACCTGACAGCTCTAAGAATGCGCAACGCAGAGCCCAAGCRAGGACATCTTAGAATTCCTCCGAGCACAGTGTGTTTGTAAAGTGCCACTGCTTTGCTTTTGGATGAAATGATTAAAAATAACACTTGAGGGTGAAAAGTGAAGGGCACGTGAACAGCCACAGTGGTGGCTGGATGGATTGCTTTAATATAAAGTAAGGTCTAGTGTTATGCAGAGGGCACAGATATAGTCAAAGCATGATCCAAAATTCAGGTTGATTTTGGTGTTTTTGTGAGCTTGAACAATCGGCTTTATTGTCAAAGGGTGCAGTCTTTTTTCAACTATCAAAATATTAAACGGTGTGTTTGAGCACACAAAATGTTGTTCTAGTACAGGTTGGCATTTCAGGAGCTTGCAGTGCATGTRAAAGAGAATCAGGGCTTTTAATAGTATATTTCTTTAAAACACGTTGGGGAAAGAACATCTTTATTTTACCTTTGGTTTGGGCTCAGTATGCTGCTTGGCAGATAGAGGATGCTGATCCTACTCCTATATCGTGCAATACGAATAGCAGCAACATGCAGTGCGGTCCTCAGACCCGTGTGATTATAATGCGAGTTCAGCATTTGGATTCCTTCGTGCTTTTAAACACTCGAATAGCCAGTGGAAAGTCTCTGGTTTTGCTTCTCTGCGGTGAGACATTGCTGCGACTTTTGATCTGGCACCGATCTAGTAGTGATGGATATGGTTTGATGGGCATTGCTTGTGTCTTCCCGGCTTGTTGGTGCCGTGGCTTTGTGTGCTTGTTAGAAAATTTTCCGTAGTTTTGGCTGAGGACCTACCTGTCTAGAAAGGAGAAGATATTTTGAGAAAATTCTGACAAGTACAAACACCACTAATAATGCTGCTGTGATGTGTGCGGATATAGTAGCTGGTGGAGCTGCATTTGGCTCTGCTGATGGCTGTTCTGAAGCGTAGTTCAGTTTTCTGCACCCCTACTATGGTTGGATACGCTGCCTTACCTTGATTGGAGGCATCTCCTCACCCAACGGTTGTACTCACATGCTGCTATAATGATCTGTCTCATTGGTCTTTACCGCCTTTGAGATGCTCACTGAGGAGGGAAGAGACCCCAAATATTAGGTGCTCTTTCCTTCTATCTGTGCAGTGGCAGCCTGGCACTTGCCTGTGGCTGATTGCTGACATCCATAGTTATCTTTTTATGGCTTTCATAAGGATGTACAGGAGAAATTAGATGACTTGCTGTAGGAGTAAGAAGGTGCAGAGGTGACGATGGAGGAGGTTCTTGTGAATGTCAAGGTCTCCTGCAAGCCTGGAGCTCAGCCCACATTCCTGTACATAGCGAGGGTTGCACTGCCAAGAAATTAGTTCATCCTTTACTGGGATACCGAGGGTCTCGGCATGCCGTGCTGAGGCTTTGCTTACAGAACTAGCCTTGGAGAAATGTTCCAGCTGGAAAGAAACTGTGTTTTTATATATGTATGTGTATCTGTGTATATATAGAGAAAGAGAGAGGAAAAGAAGCACCTCAGCCTGCCTAGTGTTGGGTAGTCATGTACTCAAGACATGAACTTACATAAGGGAAGACTCTCCTGTAACCTCAGCTTGTCAGGAAGACGCGGTAGAAAATTCACTCCCAGCAAGTGCGCTCCAGTAGGTGTAAGAGCAGGGACGTTTTGTCCTTTGCACCGTATGCACTTAAAAGAGAAGTTGTCTTTGGCAAGTCTGTTCAGCCCTGGAGGAGGTCCCGCTTTTATCCCATGGAGCTGCTTGTTCCTTACAGCATTGTGGGTTGGACTTTCCTTTTCATCGTGGGAGAGGTGGGATCCCAGTGTTTTCCATAGGCTCCTTCGCTGCTGGAAGGATGAGTCCAGGGGAGCCCGGTGTGAAAGCAGGGTAGGAGCTGGAGGCAAAACCTCAAGCTCCTTTCTCAGTGCTGTCCAAGTAAGGCAAGGGATGGATGTAGACAGAGCAGCAGGTAGAGCAGGGCATAAAGAGCCTAATTTTCGATTTCTCCTTCAGTGAGAAAGACCCAAGCAAGTCTGAAACGGGGGGCAGACAGGTCTAACTCCTGTGCTTATTGCTGTAGGTTCATGGGAGTTTTTAAGGAAGGAGACCTTCTGGGGGGAAGAATCCTGTCTCTAGGCTATGCTGCATTTACCAAATATTCATATTTCCCGGTTACGTAGTTTATGAAACTTCTGAGCAGGCCTACGGTTTGCTGACGTGGCTTGTGGTACATACGTCAGGTTGAAATGGGCATGGAACTTTATTTTGCCTAATGTAACTTGATTTTACTATCAAAACATTTCATGAAATAAGTTTGAGATGTGCGGCAAAACGGCAAAGATATTTAATACTTTGCTTATTTTAGAAAATGACCTTTAAGAGAAAAAACGGTGTGCTTATCAAAAATATACTGCTGAATTAATTTCTTATGATGGCAATGAGTTAGCTGACTTTCAAAAACAACCTTACAGATAATGAGATAATTTTGTCTTAGATCTGTCTGATTGTAGTGTCTCTCAGAAATCATCAGGTCTTTGTTTTCTTTTACTGGCTTTTATGATTATAAATCAAGCTAAAATTTGGAAGCAGAAAAAAAGGGAAAAAAAAAAATGAAAAAGAACAAAACAACCTGAAACAATTAGTGTTTCCTGACAGTGCAGCAAAAATGCTGTCTTGCTAGTGCAAATAGACCGAATTTTAAACAATATTGGAGTTGGAACATTGCAATCCAAACTGTCCCCCACATCACCCTTTTACACGACTGTATGGAGACACTGCAGTTTATTCTGGTTTTTAAGTGGGCCTAGCAGAAATGGTTGTGTGTATTTTAGCAATGTTGCATGACATAGGAAGGTACCAACTCTGTTTCCATGCATTAACCCAAAGACTGAATGCTTAATTTATAGTGAGAACCTGATCGTGCTTGTGTAGACAGTCAATGTCAATAACTTCATTGGCTTTAGTCTTGCAAGCAGAGTGAGGAGGTTTCAGGTTTTCATGTAGGTGTTGTAGCTGGAGAACTGTATTTTGTTACAGTTAATTAGGCATCCTTGTAGAGTCTGTATTCATAAACATGTGGAGGGAGAGGCAGCAGTTTGCAAATTACTGAGCTTCATATTGCCTGTGGATGTTGAATTTTATCTTGAGGTGGAGCAATCTTAGGAAAAAAAAATCAAGAGCTCTCCGAATCAGGTCACATGTTATCATGTGTAGGATCATACACTGTATATAAAGTGTTAATGTACATTGTCATATGTATTACTTATCAATGTGCCTAGTAACTCCAGTAAATTTAAATGATTTAAAAACCACCGATGGTAAGTAGTGATGCATGTTGTTTACTGGATGCACAAGCCAGATTGCAGTGACGATTTGCATTCGTGTAGCCAGCAGCTACTATTAGGAGTTAGAGCAGAGAGTGAGGAGAGCGTAAGAGATGGCGCTGCATAAATGGACTAATAAACGGATTTCTGTAAAGTGAAATATTGGAAGTCTCTTATAAGCCCACCTGTATGGGCACAAAAAAAAAAAAAAATCCATTCTATGTTTGAGTTCTGATAATCAAAATGGTTTTAGATTGAGTGTTGCCAACTTTAATAAATAAGTAAACGCAAGGAACTTAAAAGTTTTTAAATCATTGAATCCTCAGTGGCAAGGTGTTCTTTTGTCTCAGACAGGAGTGTCTCAGTGGAGTAGGAAAGCCAAAATGCGTGTTAAAACTAAAGGGAAATTTGGCTCGTAGTTTTAGCTTTATTGGTAAATTTTAACAGTATTTTAACATTCTTGTATTAGAAGTGGTATCTTAAATATTTGCTTTAAGTATTKCTTTTACTGAAAATAAAATAAAATAAGTAGCTTACAGTTCCTGTTGGAAAGTTTTTACTGCTACTTGGGKTTTTTTTGKTTTTTTTTTTGTTTTTTCTTCAATCAGTGAGCAACAAGTTACTGTAATATTTTGGTGGTTCTAGTGAGGTCACTACAACCCAGAAACAGTTGAGCTATAGCGAAACTTACTGTAAGTCTGTGTTGATTTCTTTTTGGGTGGCTATTCTTAGAAGAGCTTCAGCATTAGTGAAATTGCGGTTTGAACTGTGTTGCCTGCGTGTAATGTTATTTCAACTAAAACAAAACAAAGGATATCAGCTTCTAAAACAACCAGAATMATTTTTAACTCTTTCCTCCACTTTTTAAAGCAAAACCGAGGTGATTCGTCAGTATCCTGTCTAACAGTGCCTGGCGCGTTCATGGGAGAAGGCAGGAATTTTGGCAATTTGGGGGAATTTTGCATGAAATGGCTGTGAACTGTAGTTTCTTTTTGCCTTTAATGCCACACAATTCTTCACTAGCTGCTGTTCTGAAAAAAAACTGCTTCATGTCTCTTGAGACCATAATTTTTTGCTCGTACTAAGGTATATGTTTAATAGGAATGTGAATGTACTGATTCTTTTTACCTGGTAGAATTCCAAGAGCTAATTTCCCATTGTGTTCAAAATGATTTCTTTTTAATATTTTCAAGCAGACTTGATCAACAAATTCATCTGCAGTCAGAAAGCTCATTCTAAAGTCTATGTATTTTAAATGTCTGCCTTGAAGCAGAGRAGAAATAAGAACTGAGGCAAATTGGTAAAATTATGCCAATGCGAAGTTCAGCTCCTAAGGGCCACATCTTGATATTAGAARTAAGATTTATGAGTTTTCAGTTTAGTCTTTCCAGCAGTGCTCAGTTTGACCTTCCTTATAACATTTATTATTTTATATACTTACATTATGTCAAATATTTTCCACCCCTCTGTAAATTAAATTGCTCTAATCTTTTAGACTCTTCTCATTCTGCACCTTGTCCAGGCTTCTGAGAGTTATTGCCCTTCTTTGCACCTTTTCCATTTCTGCTATTTTCCATTAAAGATAAGGCAACCAGGACACAGAATGGTCCTCATAGCAACAGTAAGGAGTTGCATCATTATTGTGTCTATTTTTCCGAATACATCCAACATTTTGTTTATTTAAGGGCATTCCCCACCCCTCAAAAAAAAGGGGGGGGGGGCAAAGAAAGCAAACAAACAAGAATAAACCTTGTGTATTAAGTGGTTGTTTTCTGAGGATCCCCTATAACTACAGGTCARTTTCCCAGTGGGTACATTGAATTTGCAGCCTGTTGATGACATTCAGTCGGTTTGTTTCAGTCTGTGTTTCAGTGTTTTGCTATGGCCTTTTCTTTAGCAGGCTTGTTGTAACAGAGCCCTCCAGATAAAATCATTTTTCCATAATCCATAGTTTAGGCCCCTAATGTACAGGCGAGGTCAGTTCTTTACTGTTCTATAAAAAGGCATTTCCAATAGTGTCATAAAACATGTATAACATAAAGAAACCATATAATATACAGACTGTATTTAAACAGTGSATTAAGCGAGATACGTAAAACAATAATTTGACAATGATATCAGTTTTTCCATAATTTAATCCTAATTTTATAACCATTTTGTAATGAGCACCCTGAAGTTTGTATTTATGCTAAATTTGGAGTAACAGTTKCCAAGTTTTGTGTTGACTGTAATGTGAGTTTATGAAATTGCAGCACCAAAAATCTTTAAAATTACTTACTATGAATGTGAAAATGTAAGTTTGATTGAGTTKATAGTAATTAAGGTCAGATTCTCTTATGGAGTTCTGGTTTGAGTAGCTAATGAGCACTTGCATTCTGTTTCAGTAAAAACTATATTATGGAGATTCTTAAAAGTAAAATAGTCATAGTTTATGGCAGTTGGAAGTAATCACTAAATGGAATAAAATGAAGGAGAAATAAGGTATTTAAACACCTGCATCACAAACTTCATGTGAATGGTACACTTATTTATTTATTTTTAAGGGAAAGCCAACAAATCTACTAGGGAAATACAGCATGGAGTGGGGCCTTCTATGGAACATTATATGCTTAAAATTGATTCTAAAGCGTGAGGACAAAAGCCAAGTACCTSCCTGCCTATGCAAGTGGTTAATCCTGAGGCGTACAGTAATCRTTCACATTTTGTTTGTGATTATGAATTTAACTACAGAAGCTAGAGAGAAGGGTTTCCAAGGATGTAAAAGCATTTGTGTTTATCAAGTCGTATCTTGCAAAAGTGTCTAATTGGTGTCTAATTAACTTTAGACACCAATAAGATATTCTTTATTGTTTATTTGCAAGGGAAAAGAAATAGGAAATCATGTGTTTTAATATTTTCCTATTTCCTGATGATTTTTCCTAGGTGTAGAGTCCCCTGACTATAAACAGATCTGTTGATATTAGGGCAGGGGGAAAGAAAAGAAATCTTTTCAGTCTGTCATAGGCTGTTCCATAGCGTCTACAGAGTAAACTTTAAAACCAAACTTGTTTGTACTCTTTTTTTTTTTTTTTTCTCCTCTAATGTCTTTTATTCTGTTTCCCTCTTTCCCTTCCTCCATTTCAACACTGAGCAAAACGCTTCCCCCCCTTCTGGGAAGGCTGCAGAGTTGCTCCGTGGGGAAGGCGCAGCGGGGCGCGCGGCGGTTCCYGTGCGAGAGCCGGGGATGCCGGAAGCGCGTGACCCGCCGCCGCTCCCGCAGGGAACACCAGATCCGGCGCGCTCGGGGGTTGCCCAATCCATCCTGCCGCTCGCGGCCCTAAATAGCAGCGCCGGGTGGCTCTGGTGACAGCAAGAGGGAGCAGGGAGGTGTCGCTGACGCRGCTCTTGGCATTGCCCTGGCAGTGGCATTAAAGGAAGTCGCGCGGAGGTTAAGAACAGTGAGACCAGTCTCGCTTCTGCTATTTTTTTTTAATGAAGTCTAATCATTTCACTATTTTTCTTTTTTCCTGGTGGTCTGGACCAACCCACAGGGTGAATTTGGAGAAAGTAGGTTTCCTAGGGAGGCCGTGCTTCCCTCGGCAGGCGACGTCCCGTGGTGTGTTGAGCAAGTCTGGGAAAAGGACACCCGAACTGCAGCAGCAAGCGGAGCAGCCAACACCCCGAAATCTCTCTTCTCACCCTGCCAGTTTTGCACTCGTGAAAAGCGATGCCTCTGTGTCGTACATCACAACATACTGTCACCAAGTAACTGCTTGAAGGCAGGGATCAGCTTCCCTCCTTCTCCAGCACATTTTCACTTTCCTTGTATAATGTCTCTCAGGCTCAGTTGCCACATTCCTGAAATTTAGTAGGGCTCTCATGAGCTTTCTTGAGAAGTTGTCTGCACGTTTTCTGTCAGCAAAGCTCCAGGTTCCTAGGATGGGGAAACTCAGCAAGCCAAGGGTTTAGGACCAGGTATGAACCTCCTCACAGAGAAATTAAGGAGCAAAAGACAGTCCAGTTGGTTTTGTTCTCTCCTTCTTCCATCCTTTGTAGGTGCAGTGTTTCTGAGGTTATTTTTCTTCCTAATAAGCGTGCACATTTTTTTGTCTCCAATACCATTTCTCTGAGAAAGGAAATTTGAGCAGAAACTGAGCTGAACTATCTAAAGAAACTGGRGGAAAATACTACTTTAATTGGTAAGAAACCTCATCTTTAAAACCGAGACAAACAGATGAAGGTATATAATGGAGAAACATCATTTAACATCTTTATAGCTTTAGAAAGTTTGAGACTGTTTCTTAAGCTACGAATTCTAATGCTACTGAAAAGAAGTCCAAATAGRCGTCTTAAGAACAAAACCAAAGACTAGTTCCAGGGCGGTATCCTGGTTTTTCATTGTTTCAGTCAAGTACCACATTCTGCTATTTTCTCTCCCTTGCTGTATTTTCCAGAAGTCATTGTTCCAACAAAAACATAAAAACCTTACTGCAGATGGGTTAAGAGAGTTGGAAGCAAGCCTCTCTACTGTGGCCCAGGGATGATTTGTGTGCGACCCTTTTTGTTAAAGGACACAAGTCTCTGGGAGGCCCCGCGCTCCCTCCATGCACATCCCTGCTGGAGCGAGCTCCCTCCGGGCCGAATCGTTCGTTCCCAAAGGCAGCGGAGTCGTGCGTGTGGCAGCTCGCTGCTGCCTTCTCCCACACGCTCCTCCCGCCCCCTCGTCCTCCGTCAGACGATGCAAAATTGAGCAGGAATGCTAAATAAAAAAGGAAAAACACGCGGCTGATGTGCGCGTTGCATAGTGGCAGCCTTAGTAGGCGGCTGAGAAGCAGCTAGGTAATTACCTTCCCAAATGTGTTGCAAGCAGGTAAAGCAAACCCATCAAAAGGCCCTTGAAAAACGGGAGGCAGAGGACTAGGACTTGCTCTTGCTTTTGATTTTACTTGTTTTTTTGAGAAATCATGATGGTTTCCTGCTCCAGAGGAATAGGAGCTGCACTTCTGGTAGGGTGATTTAAGAATGGCTAAGAGAGGTAAATAAGATAGGTGAATCTGTGTTTTTGCTCTGCTTGCAAAATACTTGCAAAATATCCTGTTACATTTGATTGTTATGCTTTATTCACTAAATAAAGCCTTGGTTTCAAGTAATAACAAATCTTGCATAAAAATTACTGAAATAAAATTATTTTTATATGCTTATATTTAAGTTTAGATCAGTAACTTTATGTATACATCTCATATCTATACATATACGTGTTATGTATACATCATGTCACACATACATATGAATGTATATCCATATGAATGTATATCAAAACACATAAGCATTCCAGTATTTTTTCCAGGGCATATTCTTTTTGTCTRAGTGCGACTTAGAGCTAATCAAAAAAATAAGGCCAAGGAGATACTATAGCCTACTTTCCTTTATTTCTGAGATAGGGAAAGGGGGATGGCAGTTGTCCTTTTTTTTTCCTTTTTCCCCAGTTTTGATGCTGATTAGAATCCAGGGCAAACAGTGAATACTTCAACATCAACAAAAAACTCAGACACACACAAAAAAAAAGAAAAAGAAACAAAATTAATTTTGGTCAGAACTGCACTTTTTTTCGGATGAGTCTTGGCATCTTTTAAAGATTTCACTGTTTTATTCCTATTCTCCACAAATGCAGCCCCCTCAAGACTCTCTGCTTTGCCTTGCGAGCGATGCTCGTGAGTCTTTGTGGTTTGTTTTTGCTGCCTTTCACCAAACTCRGCGTGACTCACGCAGCTTTGAGTTTGTGCTGCCCAATGCGGCAGGTCCTCGTGGCAGGACGGAGCTGCCATTTCCACACCGGCAGGACCTGGAGCAGGGAGCCAGGCAAGGTCTCGGGATCACAGCGTGGTTTTCCTGGGTAGTTTCAAGGATAATCGAGTAGCTGCTTAAAGCTGAGCGGAGGCTTGAAAGCCCTGTGTGTGTTCATGACCAGAAACTAACCACCTCATCGTACCTGCATGTTTGACACTTGGCTACCCATGACAGGTGGCTTAAGATGGTCTAATTTTCTGGGAGAGAAAAGAAAAAAAAGGAAAGCAAAAAGAGCTGCCTATTAGGATCACAGATTCCTAGCAGGCCATAGGCTGAATGTAGCGCTTGGGGTGCCTGCTGCCTCCCTCTCCTTGCCCTGCAAGGAGGCTCTCGTTGTGCACAGGTCTGCCTGTCCTTGAGGCACCGAGTGAGTGAACTGCTGCTGTCGCCGCTGGGTGAAGGGCTATCGGAGCCAGATGTCCGGCGTCCGAGGAGCCCGAGGGCTGCGGCGCACGACGTGCTGCTGCGTGTCGTGGGACGCTGCGTGATCGGCTCCTAATTTCTGCCTTAATTAGTGGTGAGCAGCTTTGCAACTTCAGAAATCAYTTGCAAATGCTCTTTAGAAGTAGTAAGATGACAGAGCTGCATCCCTGTTCGCAATTCGAGAGCGCGCATTTGCCAGAAGTGCTGTGGTGGATATATGATCTGTTCTTATTTCCTTCCAGTTTTGAATCAGTTGGCATCAAGCTTCTGTATGTGTCTGATCTCCACAAAGTGTTTAAACCAAATTACCCTTCCCTCCCAAAGCAGTAACTTGGGCAGTGCCCAGCRAAGGTGGATCATTTAGAGTAATCAGCTCCCAACTTCCCTGCTGATTTTCATTTTCTCTGATTAATTCCCCTCCTCCTCCTCGCACCTGAACAATATTTTTCCATCTGGAGCCATTATGCCACGTGGGAGTGCTGGAGGGGAACACAGCGAAGATCCACCCGAGTTCCCTGGCTGCAGCTCTGGCCTTGCCCCGGTCCCTTCCTGACTGTGCGCGTTGCAAAACCTTGTTTTCCCACATGTGATTCCCGAGCAGAGAGCGTGCCGTGTTTTTATCTTGAAAGCTGCCACCTGAAGCTGGATTGCAGATCTGCTGGATGCRGACGTGCCAGGTTGTGTTTCGTGGCAGCCCCACCTGTGGGGTGGGAGCAGTTCCTGGAAAGACACGTTATCCCTGCTCCGGATGCCTGGGATGTGACCTGYGCCCAGGCCAGAGAGCGCCTGATGCTCCACGGGATTCACACGGCCAGTTTGAAGAGTCTAGAGGAGGGCAGGGAAAAGGAAAGTAACTTGCAAAAYGGTGGTGGTAGCTTTAGTGCATCTATTTTCCCCCCACACATTCAATTTTTCCCTGAAGAAGAGAACATGAGCTCCCTATGGCTGTTTTGTTTGAAAGCCCCTTGGAATGGCTAATTCCATGATCATGGCTGGAGAGTGCTGCTGATAAGGAAATGTCATATTTAGGGACTCGATTTTTTTGTTTCAGGCACTTTCTCAGTTTTTTGCAAAGTCTTTTCTTTTTTGTTTGTCTATCCAGACTCTGTTGTTGTTTACTTCAAAATTGCAGCAAGTAACAGTATTTAATTCAGAGTGTTAAAAAAAAAAAGGAAAAAAAAAAAGGATTGCTATGAAAATATCAACTTGCAAAGCTCACAAAGTGAGTTTTAATTCAATGAAAAATATTTTTGCTGCTTTGTTTTTAGCACTCGGGCTTGCTGCTGCCATTAAGACTGTTCATATAAATGTGATTTTTCAGCACTGTTCAAAGTGGGTTTTCAGGCTAGCATAGAATTTAAAGTGGAAATACACTATGGAGGAGCTCAGAAAGCGAAGCAGAGTTCAAACAGGAAGAGGCTGGGACAGAGACATCTGGAAATGGGCTGGGTGGAAGATCCACACTGTGTTAGAGACAGTCCAGCTGTTAACAAAGATACAGCCCCAACTCTAAAAGAGCTGGGGAGAAAAACGGTCGAGGGGTTGAAGTGGGTGACCCAGAGGCCCGATCTCTGAGCCAGGTGAAGGGAGAAAGCAGTTTGGACAGCCCAGGTTTTAAACATAGGCTGAAATTAAGGACAGTTTTTGAAGAAGAAAGAGCATTATATAATGTGAAGTATGGCAGCCAGGGCTTGATGAAAAATACAAGAAAGAGAACGAGGCAGAAGCAAATGCACAGAGAGGATGAGTGAAGGGTGAACGTTTCCACRCAAACACCCCTCCCTGAGAGGTCTCTGGTGTGCAAGTTTGCCGAGCGGCTGATATTTACACACGTGCGGTCAATACCTGCTCCTCAGCAAACACTGCCTGCCATTCTGCAGTTAATGAAAATGTRCGTCTGTCGATTCCAGCGCTGCGAGTGAGGCAGGAGAGAGCCTGAACAGTGAGGGGACAGCGTTGCTCGTCTGATGAAGTTATACACAGCAGACAAGATGAGGGTGCAAATGAAAATGCAGAGACTTTCCGAATGGCATTAGGTGGCTGTGCAACCATGTTCTAAAAGGACAAGCGAAATTCAGTACAGATAAATGTAAAGTGATGTCCACAGGAAAAAATATTTTAACTTTCCATTTAAAATGCAGTTGCTTGTTAACATTCAGGGGTGATATCTTTGGATCATATATTTATGGGGAGAAGTCAACTGTGTACTCACTGGCTGTCAAAAGGCAAATAAAACATAAGGAATTCTTATGACTGTAGTAGAGAAGAAAACCATAAGCATTGATGTGTCATGGTATACATCTGTGCCGTGCCTTCRTCTGCAGTACTGGCTCAGTTGCGATGTCTGCCCCCGAATTCTCCTGCCCTGCCTCGCTTGCATCTCCAAAGAGAATCTAATAGTACTGCAAAAGCCGCAGGGGTCCTAAAAAGCTACTGARCTGCTCTGGTGTAAGGAATGGGTAAGTAGAGACTTTGCAGTTTGGAAAAGAGATAGATGAGGCGGGAGGAGAAAGGGATGGGAGGGCCGGAACAGGATCTACAGAAGGTGTGGAGACCTGGAGAAGGTGACATGGGGAGGGCAAAATAGTTCGCTGTCTTTCCCCATGCAAATGTAGGAGTYGTTGCATGAAGCTGCAGATGGTAATTCTCCACAGAGCAGGTAGTTGAATGGGGAGTTGCTTGCCRCAGGATATTATGGATGTAAAAAATTCACATGGATTAGAGGACGAGTGGTGAAAATCATGCAGTAGTAATCATAGCACCCGTTACATGCCAATGCRTGTGCTCCGGCTTGTATCAGGGCTGCACGTTTTTGGAGGCCAGAAGTTAGTGCTTGTTCTGTGCTGCTTTTCTCTGGGCTTCTGCTCTTGTCCACTGCTGAAAGTAAATTTTCAACTGGACTTCTGGCCTGATGTGCACAGCTTTTTTTTTTTGTTATCTCTCTCTCTCTTTTTTCTCTTTTTAAACATCATCAATGCAAATTGTTCTTTTCATAGACAACAGTATTGTTTCTTGTGCATTTTATTAGCTGGTTATTGTAACAGCCTCAGTATTTGAAGCCCTGCTGAGGTTCTAATCATTTAAGTATATTGTAGCAAGATTTTAGGATCYCAGTAGAAAAGGTAAGATTATTAAGGTATGTTAAAACAGCCTAATTCTTCTAAGCTTTAAACCGAGTTATTCTTTAGATTCCTCGGTGCTGAATTAATCTACTTACATGTTTTCTGCATTGTAAACTTGGTTATATTTGAGGAGCTGTGGGAACTGAAGAAGAAATTCAAGAGCAGTTTGACCCCACTGAAAACTTGAGAAAWGTCTCCATGCTCTTGTCTCTRGTAATGAAACACAAGTTCCTGATGCAGCCCTACTTGTTGAACCAGTTCTGTTTCTTCTTGTGTGTTTGGTAAACCCTCCCTCAGCAACCTTGAAGTTGAATGCAAGTGCTCTTGGAGTACCAGAAAGATTAATGGAAAAAATTCCCCTCTTTGGCTGGGGAGTGGCTGGCTTGACTGATGGCTTCGTTGGTAGGAAACCTATATTTGAGAAAATGTAGAAATTTTAGAAGGTGTTCTGAGCGCGCGTGTTTGTTATTTTTACAAATCTTTCTGGTAGAAAGATTTCTGGTAGATTTTCTGAGTAGAAAAAAAACTCTGCAGTTTTCACTAGCACTTGTTTAATGTCTGTGTCAGTCTTAATAAATAAATAAATGAGAAAACACACATTTTTTTCCAGTTCTGYGACATAAGATCAAAGGAGAGTAAATCAAGCAAGGGGAGGGAACCTGTCTCAGTACAGGGTAAGAGAGYGTTCAGAGCAGCTGCATGGAGCAGACTGCAAACTAGAACGACTTGTGGTTGACCCTCATGTTTTCTTTTAGCTTTTAAACCTGATACCGTTGTCCGAAAAGATACTAGGTTAGGTATAGAAAAAGCATCAGGCTGAAATGAAGCCTGGAACAGAGAATGCCCTAGAGGCTCCTAAATAATTATTAAGCAGATTTTAGTGATAGCGATCGCCCTGTTCTAGGTGTAGAGATAGTTTGGCAGGCGGTGCAGAACAATGCTCTAGACATCAGCATAGCAATGTAGTAATTATTTTGTATATTGCTAATTAGAAACTATGCAAATGTAAATGCAGTCTCCGTCTATGTTTGCACTTCGTTACATGAATGGAGCGGTGTGGGCATGCGTTATCCCGTGTGCCAGAGCTTGTGTGTCGGAGGAAAATAGGGGGAGGCCTCGCGCCACGGAGGGGAGCGGTGCCCACCCTGGAGAAGGGGAGCTGCTGCACGGTGGCATAGGCTGCATGAGAGGATGTCAAAAAGTTGATCACCACAGCACGGAGAATGAGTTTGGTGTCATATACACATGTAATCTATGCACCTGCACCTTCGTCTCGCTGGGGATCCTTGTCATGCTTAAGGAATGTGTGTGATGGCGAGGATGAAGCTATTGTTTATACCCAGCCTCTCCACTGAATGTTTTGTTTTGTACACGGTGTAGCTGCTCGTCGCTCATACCAATTTCACCTGCAGATTGCAAATATATTTTGAAATATGCAAAGCTCAACTTTTCTTTCTTAAAATGAAGATTGATAAGAGGAGTGTTTTTATCGTCTATATTTAGGGGGGTTATGTAAAGTATCTGTCATGGATTTTTCATTTTTAAATGCAAATAACAGGTAGTATGATGTGCATTTAAAGCTGACATTAAAATGAAAATGCATAAAGCTTGAAAAACTGATCAGRCAGGTCATTAGTCAAGCCTAGAATGACTGGTGGAACATTTTAAGATGCTTTAAATCTCCTTTAAGATGTTTAAATAAAAAGTAGCTAGCAATAGTTYTTAAAGTAATAACTGCTCCCGTGTCTTCCTAGTGGTTGTTAAGAGKTTTAAACTCACATTTTCCAGTTTTAAGAGGCCAGTTTTACAGACCTTTCTCACAGCTGTATGAGCAGTRCTGCAGCTGAGATTTAATCTGTTTTACCTTTCACTTAGGGTGGCTTTGAAGCACCTGTGCCAGCTCAGCCTGGGCCTGGTAACCCAYGAGGCTGTGGTGCTTTGGTTCCCCAAGGCCCAGCCGGGCAGGGGGCYGTGAAGCAGAGCGAGCGCTGCAGCCGGTTCCCACGCTGCAGAGTTACGYGGAAAACCTGCGTGTGGCCTGATGCCGCTGCTCGTCTTCCCCTTTTAACCTTGGGTGGTTGTCATTAAAGTGGAAAAGTAAAATATTTGAGTTGGGGGGACAGAAGAATTTTTTTTTTTTTTATATAATTGAAGATAGATGTAAATTTGAATGAGCAAAATGCTTTGTCACATAGGTTTTCTCCTCCTCCTGCTGCTGTTGTGCAGGTTTTAGCTGTGCAGCAGGAAGGCAGCGGTGGGAATTCCAGCCCRTCAAGGCAATCCTGGGGGTAGCTGGTTTACCTATAAACCTATAAAGGCTCCTATAGCCTTCGCCTGCGTGGGCCCCCTCTCTGCTGCCCGCATCCCGCTTCTGGTCTGTGTTTGCCTCGGCCTCCCACTGGAACAGGGAGAGCCCTTGGGTACCCCCTGTCCCGTGCGAGTCCCCGGAGAGGGCRGCTGCGCCTGTGAGCGAGCACGGGAGCAGCCGGCGCTCTCTGCCCTGGTTTGGGTTCTTTAGGCGCGCTGCTGCTCCTGATGCTATCWGAAATGCTTGCAGCCAAATGCAAACCCGCTGCTGCTGCTGTGTGAGCTGTGTGGGGTTCAGCATCCAGAAACCGCACAAGTCAGGGTTTCTACCGCACCTCAGCACCTGCTGCGTGCATCCAAGCAGCGATGGAAAACACAGGATTCCGACCTTCCCTCAGTGTGTTCCCTGTGCTGTATTCCCAGGCAGGATTAAAAAAAAAAACCCTCTGTTTTTGGTAATACATCCCAATAGGTACATATCAAGTTGATGTGCTTTAATTGCAGAATATTTTGTCACTGCAGTTTTCTTCTCTGCTGCTGGTAGAGGTGATGAGTGCAAGGAAAAGATAATTAAAGCAATACCTTTCTTTGCCTGCATTGGAAAACACGCAAAGTGATTCTTTTAAATTATTTTTCAAATGTTTTCAGATGGAGCGAGATGGGACTGAGTGGGCGTTTTATAAAGCAGCAAGAAAAGCTGTTGTTGCCTGAAGCTGTTGTCCTGAAGGACATCCTCATTTTTAGGATGACTCAGGCATAAGGTCTGTGAGTTTCCTTGTCTTAGACTGAAGGAAAACAAATGTTGACATTTTCCTTCTAGCTGCTTTGGTTAAATATTTGAATATAAAAATCCAGTCTTTCAAGGAATTTTTTTCTTTTTGGAGATTTGATAAAATAGTCCATCTTGACATCTACTGTGGTGTAATTCTGCTAATTTTCCAGTTTTCCACTGAGGCAGCAGGGTATATGAGATAAAAAAGAAAAATGARWTTTCCTCTTAGAGCAGAAATCTTGGGTCTTCACCAAGAAGCCAAAAACTAAAACCAGGCCATTTTACAGAGGTACAGTCACCCGTGCAAATCTGTTTAGTGACACGTGTTAGTGTTTGGACGTTTCCCTTAACCTTAATAAACTTTTAAGAACCCCGTCATCCCAAATAACTCCAATAGGACAGGAGGAAATGGCCGCAAGCTGTACCAGGGAAGGTTCGGGTTGGATATGGGAGATAATTTCTGCACGGAAGGAGCGCTGGAGCCTTGGAGCAGGCTGCCCGGGGCRGTGGTGGAGGYGCCGTGCCCRGCRGTGCTCCGGGAMCGGGCGCACGCGGCGCGCAGGGACACGGGTCAGCAGGCACGGTGGGGATGGGCTTGTGGTTGGGCTGGAGGATCTGGAAGGKCTYTTCCAACCATAATGACTCTSTGATTCCATGTGTACTGTGCTGGTGGCTTAAAAGTAGCTCTTCTCAATGTTTGYTCTCCGTTCTTAGTATGTGTTGTCACTCTACAGGGAAAAAGAGATGTCAGGAAGGACCAGCGAGGAACTGCTAGTCTCTTTTAGACTTAAATAAGAGTGRCTTTTGAGCCCAACAGGCTCGTCTCGGTATTTCTGCTCTCCTTGCTGAAATCCCTAAATCTTTATTTTTATACCTGACTATGCCAAATAGAAATTGATCAGATAAATACTTCCAAATATTTAAGATATAAAAACATTATTTTTTTTAACATTACCTATTGAGTTGCACGTAATGTGTGCGATCAAAATCTGTTTATACACATATACACATGCGTTTTATATTCTCTGTGCTTGGCTTTTTGGTGGTGTGCGCCCACCTCAGGCAGCGAGCTGACTGCGTGACTCGTGACACTGCTAGCAGAGCTGCCTATTTGTGAACCAAACGTGTTGTTCTTGAATTAAGYGTGTCCCTGTTCACTTCCCCCTCCCCTAGCAGGAAGCAGCAGCTGGTGGGAAGAGCGGCTCTCCGCTAAATCCTGGTGGCCTGATAGGGACCAGTCATCATGTGGACCCATCAGGGCATTGAACGTTCAAAATTCACAAGGAACTGTTTGCGAAGAAAAGGGTCCCAAATTAGAAGGAGAGAGGTTCGAAGTGTCTGCCTGATGGGTCCCTACCTTTCAGGACTGYGTTGGTTGCTGGCACGTCTGATCTCTGCTCTGCGCGGTGGAGCGTGGGACCAAATGGCTTTTTCCTTCCTATTCCACCTTTTCTCTCCTCTAGTAAGTGCTTAGTGAGACGTGTCCAGTCTTAAGTGAGAGTGTATCTGTCACGTGGTTGTTGTCATCTGCTTCGCGGTGTGAGTGTTAGAGTAGGTCTTGCAACTATCTAGCAGTCAATCCACACAGTTGTATTTTGGGGAAATTAAGAGGGTGCTGTATCAGAAACAGGTATTTCCATTAGTTAAGTTACTTTGGTTAAATTACTTAGTAACATTTCATTGGTAARGAAATGTTTGCTTTGTAAAATTCCAGATTGGACATCGTGTTCAGTATTGCGAAATGGTCATTTACCTTTGAGTTAGTTTTATTATATCAGCTAATATTATTAGATTATGTTATTTTTTGAAGAATTGTTGAATTTGCAATTTTCAGCTCATGGGTTTTTGAGGCTGMTTTTTTGTAAGGGTTTTCCTTTTAAAAGTTTTCAAGCGAATCTGTAATTATGAAAGACTGGGGTACGTGAAGTCTAAAACTATTTGCGTTAAAATCTGACATATAAGGCTAACTTAATGRGACAAAGGACAGAGGGAAGTGACAACATGATATGCATATTTTTGTTATTTAGCAAGCTATTTTTGGTGCGTTTGAGATTTCGAGAGAGCAAGAGGAAGCCGTGTTTTACTTTAGCTTGCGTGAGCAATTCAAAGCGAACTACTCACACGTGCTCCAGAGCATTTTGGAGTAACCCAGTTACTCCTTTRATTGTAAAAGCAGGCAGTAGGTTCTCTTTTGCAAGACAGTCACCAGTGCAGTGTCTGTAGCTGGAAACTGCCCTGGTTGGGGAAGCAACTGGCATGGATTCGGCGCTAAACGTGACCTAGTGCTAGAGCAGGTAGCTGCCTGGTGGGGTTATTGCCGGGGGCGGGGAGTCATCCCTGATGGTTTTGATGGGTAGGCCCGAGTTAGCACCCATGCCTCGTTTACAGTCRCAGCTGGAAACCTCTCCTCACCAAAGGTTTAATAATACAGCAGTGCAGCAAGAGCTTGGGAGCATGACGATGCATAATGAAAACTTGGYGCCCCCATCAAACATGACCAAGGTATCCTCTTGGGTGCCTGGTTCCCTCAGCCCACCCGTTTGCTCTCTGTGTATGGTCAGCTGCAGCAGAGCTCCCGGTCGTCACGACGAGTCGTGACGTTTTTCTGTGCTGGGGGTTCTTGGGACTGCCCTGCACTGAACTACATCATCTATATGTGTAAAGACATATCTGAAATAGCTGCGTCTCATTGGGGAAAGCGCATCAGGAGATGCAGGAAGTGTATGAGATTTGCTGGCTGTGTACCCAGCATATGCTTGCCGAGTTGTTATTTCTGTAATCTCTGTTTCTTTGTTTAAGGCTGCAGGCTGACATGCAAGTGGTTGGGAATGTCTGAAGGAACAGACTTTTTTTGGTTTTTTTGATAGAGAGAATTCAGCTATAGAGTTAAAACAGTCATTCTGGCTTTCAAATGTATCAGGCTTTCATAATTCTTAGTTTTCCTGATTTTCCTCACTAATTTTTTTTTTCGCTGCGATATATGCAGATAATTCTTTAACACTTGTTGTGTGCTTTGTTGTTTGTATACTTTAGATTTTGATGATGAATCTTTTCCATCCTCTTAAGAGATAAACACTATATCTTTAGTAGCGAATATGATAGCCAGTCTACATTTTTGATTGCTTTTTGGTAAATCTTGCAGCTTAGTTTACAGGATTCATTTTTCAATGCGTATTTTTTCTTGTGTGCTCATGTAACTTATTAACTATCATGAAACTTTATAAGTAGTTTGTTCTATCCCTTTTCTGTAAAGAAGTAATCTGGAAGGAAATAGGAAGATGGATAGATGTTGTTTTTCCAACTAAGTTGGTAAAGAGCTAGCAAAGGCTGGTTCTGGCTTTGAKTTGCTTATGTTTGTGTTCAGCAGCAAGTAAATCAGCGCACAGGAAGCTGTGTAKAAAACTGCATTAGATGCATCTGCGTGTCCCCTCAACCTGCTAGGGAGGAGGAGGCAGGTTGGCTTGTAGGGCTGCACGGTGGCCACTTGGAGGGTGTCCTGCACATGTGTGCAGGAGCCGTCCTGGGGCATGCCCCAGGACTACTTACAGGGAAGAAATCACGTAGTTTTTGTGTGAAAAGGGGATGTGGTGCCAGGTTTGAAAAGCAGAAACACAAAGCTAACGAATCAGGCTTTAACTGTGAACAAACAGTTCCAACATCCTTTGGTTTTATTATGCTTATAAATATTAGAAAAGTCACCTAAAACCACTGCTTTCAGATAAAGTCTGTCAAAGAAAGGATCATTTTGTAGGCTCCTCATATTGCCTAGGAAGGAGGGGAAGCAGCATCCGCATTTAGGGGAGAGAAAGGTGAGTTTGCAGAGCTACAGGCCTTATTCCAAGCACTGCAGCCAGGATTTTTCCTGCCTTGCTCCAGTGCGGCCAGGGAGTTTTAGGATAAATCCTGTTGCATTCCATTCTTTCAGTTAAGTTTTCTAAATAACCGCCACCTGGAAACTTTCAGAGGTGTTTTGGAAAACGATCCCTTTTATCTGAAAGCCCCATTCCAAGCTCAGATCTTGGTCTCTCAGGCCACGTTTCGAAGTGGAGCTCAGCCCGTGCTATGGCTGCTGCTTCCTATCAACACCACCTCTTTTCCCCAAAGCTGCCCAGAGCTGGTTTGCTACCAGAAAGAAATGGAGCTCAAGTTTTTATTAGTTCTAGTTCCTCTCTTCTTTCTTCTTCCTTCACACAGATGGTCATAAAACMGAGTTCATCCTTCCAGTGAGGTTTTCTGTAGAGCATCACAGAAGCACAGTTCCCCTCCCCATGAAGATAGATGTGTGAGGAGGCAGCAGGCTATTTGCTAAGAGCAGAGTTAGTGAAAAGACAACCTTTTCTGGGGCCAGCTGCACCTGTGCGATTTATGGGTACTTCCRCAGAGGAACAAGCACTGGGCTACTGCTCATCCCCATTGCTCCCATGTGCGAGCACTGGCTCCCTCCYCTCCCATACAGGTTCTGGTTGCTATTTGACTCACCGTGTTGAATGCGGCATTGTCTCCTTCTAAAGTGTTTTTCACGACCATATTAAAATACTCTGTGCATCTGTAATGCACARTAATACCTATTCCGAAGAGTCCCCTGACTGCATAAATTATTATAGATGGCAAGAAGCTACTGTGGGATTAGCTGCTGACTGCAGATCCCATGCCAATGCTTTTCTTTCTGCAGTTCCGTGTAATTTAACATGTCAATAGCGTTGCTGGTAAAACATGATAAAATTTTATATGGCAGTATTACTCATAATGTACTGCATATTTATGTGTGAATGGTATTACTCCTAAATATAAACAGATTTATCAAGACAGATTTCAGTAAATGACTTTCTGAAATCTTGCTTTTTCATATATATTTCAGTAATGACTTCTTTTTCTTGCAGACAAAATTGAAGAAGCACAAAAACAACTTAATGGAACAGAAGACCAACAGAGAGGTAATAAACAAAAACAATGCAAAGTAGAGAAAACACACTGTGATTGTACAGGCTGATCCAAAGCTTTTCTTTGGATCAGGGAGAAGACTTCACTGGGCTGGGTATTSGATGTGGCCCAGGGGATGTCTGTCTGCCCGTTAGGTGCTGTGATCTGCAGCCCCTTGGTTTTGCTGGGACACAGATGCTTTATTTTAACCACTTGAGTAGCTGCACCGCCCATGATGAGACCACTAAAGTGGCAGTGCTAGAGATGTTGCTTGAGTTATTGACTGTAGCCTCTACTTATAGTTCGCTTCATAATCTGATTTAGCTAATCATTAATAGCCATGTTTGGTCTCTGGCAAGCAATAGGTGCTGATTTTTAGCAGATACTGAAAGGAGATTTATCATTCAGGTTATTTTAAGAAGCAGCTGACCTGTGACAGATTAAGTCTGTATGTTGGAGCTGAGAAAGCTAGTGGAAAGTCATTGTATTTCAAGGCTGACTGACTGCTGTAGTACCACATTTGAGTCCTTGGTCTTGTTCTGGGCAGACATTCACCCCTCTCTGAATAGAGAATTGCCCTTCTGACCTGTGACAGGCCTGTGAGCAGCACCATAAATTGCAGATGCTCTATCTTGCAACCGGAGTTTGTTTTTTGATATAATGAATTTGAAAYCCTCTAGAAGATTATAGAACCAAAGACACAACCTACTAAATCTCACCCGTAGAAGGCAATAGGGCATACTGTTTATGGATGGCAYGTTGGACTGGCCACTTTCGGCAGTCCGTTCCCCTTGTGTTTCCCACACGGCTGCATTCGGGTTGTCTTCCCAGTCCCTTTGGTATCTAGACGTCAGTGGACCTGCTGTCCATGAATTTTTTTAAATTCTTTTCTTAACCTGCGTGCCTCCATCGTCCTGTAGCAGTGACTTCCAGGAGCTCACTACCAATCACACTAAAAAGTGCATTCATTTATCTTTGTTTTTTCATATTTTCCTACTTGTTTCAACAGATGTCCCCCAGCTCAAGCACTGGACAGTTTGCTGAATAGTAGTTCTATATTTCACCTTGCCCACCACCCACATGACTTTATAAATCTTGTCCCTATTCCTCTTTGCTTTTTCCTCCACACTGAAGAGTTCCAGCCTTTTTATGATCCCTTTATACAGCACATACTCTACCCTGTTCATCATTTTAGTTGCCCTTCAGTCCTTTGTTCAGATTCTCTTGTTCTTCAGGTGCAGAGACCAGAAGTGCAGCCAGTAATGAAGATGCAGGCACGTCAGGGTTTTATGTAGTGACAAGGGGAAAAATGTTATTTCGTTCTCATTGTTCTGCTTGATGAAATTGAGAGGTTTTTGCCCATTTTGGCCACCACTGCACGCTGAGCTGACGTTCTCAGAGAGCCGTCACTGAAGACTGAGAGGTCTCGTTCCTGAGTTCCAGGTTCCCAGATCAACACCATACAAATGTGGCTTCGATTTCCTCTTTTGCTGTGGAATTTGCTTACTTATTGTGACTGCTGATGAAAAGAATAAATTTGCAGACATTATGAAGMTGCTGAATGGCCCAGGCTACTAATGTCTGTCAAGTACGCAGTCACTTGGGAGATGAAGAGACAGCAGAAATCAGGTCTTCCTGGTGCGTGGCCATATTCAAGTAGGCTTTTGTTGTGGAGGGAAAAAAATTACTTGCCTCTTACGGCCACAATAATTGTGGTATTTCCTTATGCATTTATAAAAGGTGAGGGAAAAAGAAAATAAACGATCAAATGATAAAAGCAGTGCTTCAAACATTTCAACAAACCAGACCACCTCTTCCTAAATAGACACGTTTTTGTTTAGTGGGATGCAAGTAAGTGGGTATTGTCATTCAACTGTAAATACTTGAAGTATGAAGCATTGCTGACTGCTGCTGTTGTTGATCTTGCAGAAGTAAACTAACCTTTCTTTCCAGGGGTTGGTTCTCAGATATGTCCCAGTAACATGTTCATGATCCTGCACAAATGAATAGAACTACTCTAGTGTAAATTGTGATGTACTCTGGAAAGTATGAGATGGCAGGTTTTTAAGTGAGGGTAGCACTCAGCTTTGAAAATCTCAGTTGTCAGAAGTTTTGGCTTCTAATCTGAATTCATGCAGCTGGCAGATGAAAAACAAACATTTAACATTTTAACATTTAAATTTGTTATAGAAGTAATGGAGATAATTAGCCTTCTGTTTTCTTTTTCAATGAGAAATGTTCTTTGCTATTTTTTAGTTTTATTTCTTAAATATCTGAACACATAGCATTCTTGATTATATGAAAATGATTTATATGAAGCTTTAGAGTCTGAAAAATATATTCATTGAGCTAAACAAGTGACAATGTGAATATATTCACACAAATTTTAAATAACTCCAATGTGGAAAGATTCACCTGAACTGTGGACAAACACTTCACCTCTTTATTTCATTTGTCTTTCAGTTCCTATAGATCAGAATCATTTGTTTTCAATCTGAAATGAATAGGGAGTGTAATATCATGGAATTTATCACAAATTAGCCCCTAATCTGCCTGTGCTGGAACTGACAGTGGTATGGAGACAGTATCCATACCTGCCAGGAGGAATTTTTCCAAAGTTTACTCATGATAGGTTTTTCCACTGACTAGTGTGCACTCATCAGTGACAGCATCATAAATGCGTGGAACTATAAGTAAACTTAGTTGAGTGTAAAAAGATCTATTTAAATATTATTTTGCCATAAGCAGTAGTATTCCAATTAAGTGCAAATTGTGAAATAGCTCCTTATTAAACACTGAGGAGATAGAAAATGAGCAGACATAGTTTTTGAATTTGGTCTAGTCAGCATGTTTTTTAGATAAAGTTGCACCTGGAAGACTCTTTCTCTCTCTCTCTCTCTCTCTCTCTCTCTCTCTCTCTCTCTCTCTCTCTTTCTCTCTCTCACTTTCTCTCTCTCGCTTTCTCTCTCTCTTTCCTGAAAGAGTAGGGAATGGTAGTCCCTAAGTACATTCTTAGTGTAGATATACAGATGTCCTGCTATCTGAGGATAGAAACATTTTCCTCAAGGGCCATGGTCACTTCTACCCTCCTTTCTGTTCAGTGAGTATGCGAGGTGAAGAATTCCTGGCATAATTTCTTTTTCTCTCAACTGCCAAGTTATTGTTAAGAATTTTCAGTACTGGCAGCTCTGCTTCTCCTCAGCTTGTGTGACATCTCCAAAGGCCATTTTACACCCCACTGTGGGAGTTGAATTTCATCTTTAGACGCACATGCTCAATATCCTTCAGGCCGTAGTGCAGATCTTGTTCCCAGCAGGTGCTCCATGTCGTGATGATCTTTGAAACCTTGAATGGATGGTGACCTTAACTACAGGAAATGTCTCCTTGCGAGACAGTGAAAGCTCTCCTGTGGCACCCAGTAGGTGTCATGGGCTGGAGAGTAGTCAGCCATATCTGGCAGCTTTGTCTTTCACCTCACAATGTCCATCCTCCCAAGAAATCCATCCCAAGTCTCTGTCTCCTCYCTTCCGGACTGATAAAGTCAAGCCCTCTCAGATCCTTAAGGTTACCACAGAGCCTTGTGCTTTGGTCATCCCTTGGACCAGTTCAGCCCAGGAAGGCCAATATGRAGGGCTGCAGGCATCTGCTTTCCTTTTTATCCATTGCACCAGTGTTCCTTTATCCATCACAACAACTTGGGTCCCAGCTGTATAAGCTCTGCCAACTGTCAGTGCATTCTTCAGTACAGGTGGCAGTAACTTGGATATTTCCATACTTGGCACCAGCAGTACTTAGAATTTTGTCTGAGTCCCTTTGTTTATCTGTTTCTGAAATCTCCAGGTTTCTCGCAGCATCTGGTAGAGTGGTTTTATAGTCACTTTCTGCATGCAGGGCCATGAGACTCCCCATCCACCAGTGCATGTCATATGATGGCAACTGTGTGGAACCACCTCCTATGTGAATGTAGATTTGAACCAACATGTACAGAAGGAGTAAAGAAATGAAAGATTATTTATCAGCAGTGCAGATCTGAGAAGGAGAATCCACAAACACATAGGTAATGTAGTGACATGGAAGAGAGGCAACTGAAATGGCAGCCTTGTTTGCCCATCTGCTTTTTTTTAATTGGAGTGTTATTTCTGTGCAAAATATTTTGTATCTGTGAGTCCTTCCAACCCAACTTATCAACCCCTCTTGTTAAAAGTAAACACCTTACTGACAAGAATAGAGGTTCAACTATAGTCTCTTCAGTATACTGCTGTTCTCTCTAGTTAATCAAAATGTCGCTTGTGTGTTACCTTAGTGGTTGATGCCCTTTCAGTGCTGTCACATGCCAGCAATAGGTGACTCTGGTTTGCCCRCCGTCTAGCCCTGAAAGAGTGGGCAGACTCGCTCCCTTTGCTGCCCTTCCCGCAGGCTCTGCTGAGTCCCCCCTTCCTGCCTCTGCACCTCTCCCTGCCAAAAGGCAGGAGGGAGCCCTGCGTGGGGATGTMCCTCGCAACACGTTTCATCGGCTGCGCTCAACACTCTGCCCTTTCATCCCCACATTCAAGGAAAAGAGGAAGCTGAATGAAAGGGAAGTGGATCAAACAAAAATCTGGAAAWGTGGAACTAAAGTTAAAGCATTTGATTTACAAGTTTAGGGTGATCTCATCCTGCCCAGATGTTTCCTTGAATTTTTCTCATAGGTTTGTGACTATGTGATCTTTTTTGATTCTTTGCTGCTGGCAGTACTGTCATTAGCCCTGAATGCTTTCTTTACATTTCATATTTGTAGGAAACCRTACCTTACTTTTTGGACAAGAAAAAACACAAAGATTCAGAGTTTCWTWTTTTTTTCKCCTTTCTGTGCTTATCTTCAACCACCATATGGGCTAGAAATATGGTTGCTCTAAATGGAAGTATATAATCTTCAAAAGTTGCAAGCTACGTTAGTGTCCTTTTTTGCTACTTAATGCTGGTGAGAGGATTAGCTAGCCTCTTTGCTTTTTCTCTTGATGTACACTGGAGCTACCTGCATTCTTCTTTCCAAATGCTTGAAACTACAAGCTAGCARTAGTATTTCATGCAATTCAGTTGTGCATTTTCTTGATGTCTAATATCATAAAGCATTTGTACCTACCTTAAAATGTCAGTATATGTATGCAAGGGATACTTTGTTTAAACAGTTCCGTGTGTATCAAACTGTAAAACTATAAGTCAAGATTGAATTATCTTTTGAAAGTATTTGCTACAGTTCATACATTAGTGATTGTCTTAATGCATGAAGTCTTGAAAACTATGAATGTCGGTACCTGATGTGATACACAATCTCAGATTTTCATGTGGTTCTTTCTGTTCTCAAGGCCTCTTAAGGTGTCCTGAAACAAAAGGAACATTGCATGCTGCTGGTCATAACAATGATGCCTTGACAAGTACTTTGTTTCTGTGCTCAGGCACATTGGTTTTGTGCACATGAAGATCAGTGAGAAAGTTGCACTGACTTCAATGGGAGCAGCAATAATGTCCCATATCATTAAACCTCTTTTTCACTGTTCAACAGTTAGATAAGTCTTAATGTCCCCATTTATTTGKATTGGAAACTAATAAAAATTGAGATCTTTACATGTCCCTTAATGCTCTGTAAACCAGTTTTAAGAGTATGTCCTTAACCTAAGGTGTTTTGTGGCTCCTGTACTCCTCTGGGATTTTATGTCTGTGTCTGCTATTTTCTAGTTTAGTTTTCTTTGTTTAGTACGTTTAGTTTAGACTTCTAGCAGCTGAAATCTGCTCAGTAAATCTGCTGGTGCTAGACACAGCAAGAACTGGTATTGTTTTGACAGGCAGGCAAACAGAYTCACAATTTTAAACTGAACATTTCATCCTTTGAAGCTTTTATGAGAACTTGGTTATAAAATCAATGTGATATTAAAGTAATAGTATTTTGACTTTTTTGACAGGTATAGAAAATCTCTTGAGTGACAGTTCAGTGGAAGAGAAATTTCAACCTGTGTCATTTTCAAAGGGACATTATAGAAATTAATGCTATAAAATACATATTAAAAGAAGATTTTCCTCGCAGTAAATGAAAAATGGACCTTCCAAAGCATGGCTACACTGTATTGTACAATTAATGGCCTCTTTTCAGACCAAGTAACATTTTGAGGTTGACACGGATTTAATGAATAGAAGGGTCTATTGAAAGTTTCTAATGTCTGAGGTCTGAACAAGCTCAGCTCTGTGGTGAGAGGATGCTGAGCTAATGAACCTGKGAGTTCAAAGGKTGGACCTGTTGTGAACGCCATAGGTTGCTAATTTTAGCAGATTGAGCTGGGAGTAAGCTGGCTATGGAAAGCAGAATTTTTGACTTGCTGGCTTCTCTGGATTCTGAGTGTGTTTTTCATTCTTTCTACATACTCCTTTAGCTCAGGGAGTTGTTTATTTCCCTTATCTCCTTTTTAAGGGGTAATTTAATTTATAATATTTATATTATAAATTTATATATTTATATTATATTTACAATATAATTTTATAAATAAATGCTGAAATAGGTGCAGATTTCACATATTGTGGACTGTTGYGTGGAAACTGGATGCGACAGGATCACAGCAGAGACATTCGACAGAGTCTCTCATCAGAAACTGTTAAGAGATGCATTAGTTTTTGTATTTGAGAACAAGGAAAAAAGGGAATATGTGCATAAGCGGAGAAGGAGAGACAAGGATGGGGAAAGGGAAGATCTTTGAGTAGCTCAATGATCTTAACTGCAAGGAGCTTCTTCTGGTGCAGAAACARACCTGCGCCGAGGGGAGGATCATCCTTCCCACATCCGGAGCTCCTGTGGTTAGGACTTAGCTGCTTTCTAGATACCTGTTACATTGGCCTCTGCTTCCGTCACATTCACGCCACTTCGTCTTAAAGGAAAGACCCAGTGCCCAACACCTCTCCTGCTGTCTTAGCCAGGGGTCCTCTTCTGTATTTTTAGATGATATGGTTGTTTGCTTTGGGCTCTTTGGTGTTCTTTCTCCCTCTGTAATTGCTAGAAGGAGTATGGAAATGATTCCAGTGAATTCTTGATTTTCAAATGGAAGATTGTATAAAGAAGTGCAGAGAATATGACTAAGAAGCTTACTCCATCTGAACATCATTCTGTGCAAAGAGAATTTAGCTAATATCTGGTAATTTCCATTTTCTCTTTTATCCTCCTGGGACTTGTGAGGGAAGTTCTTGGGGAGTTTACATTCARTATGTCTTCTGCCTAGATAGCCCCTAAATTGGTTGCTCTTTCATCACTGTTTTGTAATCTTTTTTTAATAGCCTCTCTCCCTTTCTGTGTCAGGGGCAGAAGCTGCTTTAATGATTATTATGTACGACTTATTAGCAAAATCCTAACTTATCAGTAAGAATTCATCATCCTTCACTTACAAACAAACAGTTTTATTGTGAACCTGTTCATGACATCGCTTGAAATTCTAGGAGGGTTTCCAGGTGTTCCTCTGGTATTTAATTTCTGGCCATGTACTTTCTCTAGATGATTATATTTAAACGTCTTTATTCTTCCTTGGATAACTGGGTTGAACTGGTTTCTAATTAGTCTTTGACTGGTAAATTAATAGTGACCTGTGTTATATTATTATGTTTCCCTTTGGCGTGCCCAGGAAGGAGCTCCCCTGAGGCCTAGATTGCTGGTGACATGAGCTGTCAAACAGCGTCCCTCCACCTGCTGAGAGCCGATGCCTCCTGCCTTAGGAGCACTAGGCAGAGATTAGTCCTCCGTGGGCAGTGTAAAGGCCTCAGTGCAGATCAAGAGGTTGATTACTGTCATATGGCTACCTGCAGAGCAGTACATAAATTTCGTAATAAGTGAAATGATTTTAAACTTTTTCAGCATGGTTAAATGAAAGACATGGTGCRTCCTGTTCTCGAATGTTCGCGTGTGACCCCAGTGCGAGTGGTTAGGYGCTAGCCATAGGTCCCGTGTAAGTTCTCGTGTTGCCTCCCACCATTCCTCAGTGGCCTTGGGGCTCAAGCCCTGTGGGGTTCTGCCTCTCCTCTATGCACGTAGCACTGGGGAACCACAACCAGTATAAATGTCATGTTTCATTTAATGCTTCATGCTGGGCAGGAAATTAACTCTTTTTAGGAAAAAAAAAGAAAGCCGTTTCACTCCAGATTTTGGTCAGAGATTTGTTTGCAGGTGTGGTGATGTGTTATTTGCTGTTCCCTGTCACAAAGGGGTATTTGCACTTCTCGGCCGCGGCTCTGGTGTTGCCTCAGAGATCAGCTGGTTATTGCTGTTTGCTCTCCATGRTCTTCCTCGTTAAGCAAGCTGTATTTGCAGCTGAAGCTCTGCTGCCTGTTGCTTCCTTCACCCAAGACAAGGAGCTAAATGCACAAAATGATTCATATCTCTATAAAGAAGAGCCGCCTGGGTCTCTCGTTAGTGTGGGGTAATTATGTCCTCACGCCCCCTCAGAATTCACTCTGTCAAAGCTACGTTGACGTGAGCAGTCGTGACGTTGGAAGGCGTAGTCATGAAGGCAGCCGCCGACTGCAGCTTGGCGTTTGCTCTTTAGCTCTTTACCTGTGCCGAGGCCGGAAGGAGCCGGCAGGCGCTCGTGCCTGGGCTGGAGCGGTGCCGCGCTGGAGCCTCCCGGCGAGGCCGGGCCCCGCGGGGAGGGAGGGAGGGAGGGAGGGAGGCTGGCGGCCGGCTGGCCGGAACGGGGTTGCTCGCGTGCGGGAGCCCGGCCAGCCCGCTCTGCTGGGGCTGCCAGCGTGCCTCCTCGGTCAGCGCGGGAAGGGTAGCCCAGCTGCCCTCTGTTCCACTCGGTGCGGTACGTTGCGGATGTTCTTGATTCTCAGGAAAGAAGCACTTGTGTTTTGATCGAATGCAAGTACAAAACTTCTCTCTGTCTAGTCCAGCTTTGTGGGTCCAAGAAGTTATTTTCCCGTTCAGTTTCAGATTTGCAGCTTGCACACAAGTGGCAGAGGTGCTGAGAGGTCRAGTCTAAGTAGCCTCTTCCCTCCACGTCAGTTACTTGTCCCTCATGCTTGCTTGGAAAATATGAAGTGAATATCATTCTCATCCCAGGCCTCTTTTTTCAAGAAAAACGRCACTCAGAGGCAGGAAATACTTCTCACTTTCTGCAGTGTTACTTTCCAAATGACAACCGACAGATGTTACTATAGAATTAGTAGAAACAGTAGATTGTAAGCTTTAAACATTTACAGGTTCTACTAAAAATTACATCAAAATGTTTTTCTACTCTTAACTATGACAAGTTTGGTAGCCAGTAATATTGGTCTTAGGATGTTTTTCCCATCCAATTTATAGACTTTTAAGTAACAGACTTAAATATAATRCAAAGTGATACCAGCTATGTAGGTAAGGATGCTAAAGCATATGTGGAACAAACAAAATTGTTCATTTTTGGATTGTGCTGTTTTTGTAGAGTTGCCTGTTCCTTCATCTTCCTCGTAGCAAAAGTGTGTGCAGAGTTTACCAACATCACTTGGCTGATGGTGGATGCTGGGAACAGGAAAAGGAGTTCAGTAACAAGAAATATTGGAAAAAGTAGGATTCCTGGGACATGCCATTGTCGTGTAGCCATAGAGTGTCTCTCTGCCGTGTAGATGGAGCCGGAAGAGTGAATCAGGTGGATCACTGTAGCAGCAGGCAAACAGTGCACTGGGAGTAAGTTTGGACCAAAGCAGCTGACTGGTCTGCAGTGCTGTGTGTGTAAACTGCTGTGACAAAGTGATAATGATAAAATGACTTCTGTGATGAAAGGACTGGATTTGTGAACAGGGGAAGAGCAGCAGAGAATGGACAAGATGGCCTTCTGAGGTCCCCTTCAACCTTGTAACATTATGATCCTGTGAATTGGTGCTTTTAAATATGGGGAACTTTTAGAGGTAATAATTAGAGGTACATTTTGTATACAATTCATACATGAACATGAGATGCACTGATTTTGCAGACTCATCATACCATGATATTAGGGGCAATCAGCATTGCGTATGACTTTGCAGAACTCCGCTAGCCTCGCTGAGGCTAGTGGAACTGCTAGCATGGGTATTTGCAGGCAGTATGAAATACATCCTGAGCTCCCACCCTCCTCATCCGTACCTTATAGAACTGTGCAGGAATTTGCTGATAGGAGCAAAAGGAGGGTTGCTGGCATGGGCAGACACTCAGCTGAATACTTATCAACCTGCTTTAGCCACTCAGTGTCAACCCCCTTTTTTAAAAAAAAAATTAATCATAATTTAGACACAGATTGCATGGTTTTTAAGGGATYGGTCTGTGAATGTTTGAACGGAGGTCCTCAGTAAAAGCGTTTAAGCCTAGATTAAACCTGGTGACTGCGATTTTCAAATGCCACTGCTGATTTCTGTGCAGAAAGGCTGAGAGCTGGGCCTGTTCAGCCTACAGAAGGGAAGGCTGAGASGGGACCTCATCAGTGTCTATRAGTACCTCAAGGGAGGGAGTGAGGAGGAKGGGGCYGGCCTCTTCTCAGTGRTGGCCAGCAGTAGGACTAGAGGAAAYGGCCACAAATTGAGGCACCAAAAGTTCCACAGGAACTTGAGAAARAATTTCTTAACRGTGAGGGTGACAGAGCCCTGGCACAGGCTGCCCAGAGAGGTGGTGGAGTCTCCTTCTCTGGAGATCTTCCAAACCCGCCTGGACATCACCCTGTGCCACATGCTCTAGGRGACCCTGCGTGTGCAGGGGGGTTGGACTAGATGACCTCTAGAGGTCCCTTCCAGCCTTAAGGATTCTGTGATTCTATGATTTGGAGTGGTCCCAGTTCTTCAGCTTGCATCCTGCCCTCTAAATGCTGAGAGACCACATTATGTCCCTCTCTGGAAACCTTAAGTTAGCACCTGAAGTAAGATTCTTAAAAACTTGACGTTCATTGACTTTAAAGCGTGTCTGTTTGTGCTTGAAATTTAAGCATGRCATTTGAATTAATCTTGTTCAAAACTGTCTATTGATTGAGAATGTTTTCATAGTTATTTGTGTGGTTTAGGTTTTTTTTTTTTTTTTTTCCACTTTGGAAGGAACATAATTATAGGAGAAATATCATTAATAGGACTTAATTAACATCCAGGAGACAACATGATATTTAGAGAAATAATTTAATAAATCAGAAAAATGTAATAAGATTAATGTCATTCCTGGTGACCTCAYATTGTAGGCTAGGCTTATGTCTTTATCCCAGAGTTTTATTCCTTCGTTATTCATGGAAACATTCATTGGAATGATTCCTCCTTGAAGAATACAAGTTCCAGCAAAATCAAAATTAAATAAGCATTGGATGTCAAGCATAAGAATATTTTGACTGTTTAAAGCCACCAGGAAGTTTAGCTTTATCCAAGAGATCTCCAGCTATGGTCTCTCTCACCTTTTAGCTTATGAATTAGTGTTTAAGCACTTTCGAAAGAGGCTCGATCTCAATAGCAGTTCTCTCAAGCCAAAGTGTGGATTTAGCTTCGACTGGCAAATCTGATTTTTGTATGTATGCCTACTGTRGTTTTAAAACTTACTGTGTTGTGTCAAGTGAGCGTGTGAAATGTTGGAAGTTGCTGTTCCTGGGTCCATGGGGGCAGGCAGTGGTGCTGCTCRCTAGATGTTTCCCAGAGCAGCACTGAGAGGCACTGAGCTTGGGGCTTGGCTTCAGCTCCCTATTATTCTTTTCCTATTTTTTTAGTACAGCACATTAGAAGGGAGAGAGAGTGGGTGTTATAATAACATGTAGGCTTCGAGACAGGCAGTTCTGAAAGCTACTTAAACAAAACCATTGAGATCATTTTGTCATGACAGCGTCTACTTTGCGAGTGAATGCGAAGGAAGAACAAATCCGGTTGCTTGTACTCTGCCTTTAYCTGCTGCGTGAGTTACTGCGCTGGTGTGCTGTCTGCACTGTCGCCATTCTGCTCCTTTGCTCCCTGTCTTCTGCGTAGAGCAAAGTGCAGTGGAGAAATTATAGTTGAACAAAGTCATGTGTAGCAACACCAGGTAGTCTTGTCATGATTTAAGTGYAGGATTCCTAGTGAAGAAGCAGCACTGGAAGCAAAATAGTACAGATAGAAAAGCAGAAGGAAGCAAACACGGGAGAGTGAGAGAGGAAAGCCAAGAGATGCCCCGTGCAAAGTGGGGTGTTCAGCCCAATGGCCTTGTTACCTGTTCTCTTGGACCAGGCAACCTAATCCTGTCTGGTGTAATAAAGAATAAAAGAYCTGGTAGACATCTGATTGAAATGACAGCACTTAGAAAACTGACGTAAGAAGAGTTCACCAACARAGAGAAAGAGGACTTCCTGCAGAAGCTTTACTAGCTGAAGAGGGAAAGGGCCTTGTGAGAGYGCAGAGAAGTGAGCAGAGTATGTAAAGGAGTGGCAGAAAGAGTAGGAAATAGCCCTTCTTTTAATTCTTCTTTTTGCATACCAGGTTGTTCTCTCTGTTTGTGGTCAGCTTGTTGAGGTGGGTAGAAGCTGATAGCTTACCRTGGGCCTGGCAAGTTATGGCCCTCATGCAAGCTGGAAGCTCCCCAGACCAGCACAGTTAGCACCCTGGGACTGATATTTTCTGCCAGRTTTGTTGTTGCCTCTGGAAATAGTGACACAGTAGATCTTTTTTGCAGTCAGATAGCTGTAAATTTGCAAATGTGTACTGGAATATCTTCAACATAAATTGGAAGTTTTTAAAAAAACATATATACAAAAGGAATAAAAAGCTTAAAGTAAGTGAAAAGAAGTTGTTGAATATTCCTTTTTTTCTCCTAAAAGTCTGGAGATTAGTAAGCTTGAGGTGAATATTTCCATTAATAATTTGTATTTCCATATTATCAAGGACTAGGGTGCAGCACAGGACTTTTCCTACTGCTGAGCCTCGTGAGGCTATTGTTGAGCAAGTCCATTTCTGCGGGATTTTATAGACTGGTTCACTGATGCACAGCTAAGACTCTCATCTCTAAAATCGCAGGAGATGTAGGCAGTAGAGTCAAAAAGACAAATAAGAGCTTTTTGTGGCAGAAGCAACACAGTCAGCGATTATAAATGCCCACTTTTGAATGTTATGTAATATATAACTTGTCTTTGTTTATTCTTCTTTTCCAACAATTTCCTAAACATCTTTATGATTTTGCATGTGTTGAACTATTTTTACTATTTTTTCCAAGTACAAAAGTAAATAGCTTATAGGAAAAAAATGTTTTTCTTTTCATAACAAATTTAAGTTCTTAGTCGCTTCTTTCATAGGCCGCAGCCACATCTGTCCTTTGTTTAAGGCTTTCTCAGGCCACATCCAGTCTTACAGCAGTGCTGATTTCCAGCTTACTGGTGTGGTTCAGTTCGAGCACGGTTGCTGTTCTGCTCAGTATTGCTGCAGCCCGGGAACAGCAGCTGCTGAGGAAGCTGAGGCCTCAGGTAGGAATCCCTCATTTGCTCAGTTGCCCCGATAGCTTTGAGGCTTTTTGCGTGCAGGAGTTCGCTCGGACATTCCTGGTCCGGTTCCTGGTTCGTGTTGCACGGGCACTCCCAGCTCCGYGGCTGGGATGCAAAGCATCATGATGGAAGACAGGTCTGCTTTGAATATGCTAAACCCAACCTAATATGAATAGGTTTTGGTGACAAGACAATAAGTGCAAAGTTCACTTAAAGGTTAAATGAACGATTGCTGCAGGGATTTTTTTCTGAGTGCCCMAGATGAAGAGGAACTCTCCACAGTTGGGGTTCAAAGCCACGAGCTCTRGAGATGAATTTTGGAGGTGATGCGTCTTTTATGAGACTGAAGAATGTGCCAAAACAGTATCCCATTCACAGAGAGGCTGTGAGAAAGACAGGTTATGTCAGGCTCTGCAGGATGCAAACTTCCATAGGTGCAGGTACGTTATGTATTAGGTAGTGTTAATCTTTTGCTTTGAAAGGAAATCTCCAGTATATCTCTTTGCCCTGAATGACTAGTATACATGCAGTAAGTTGACTTCTGGTCTGATGCAAGATTATGAACTTCCAGGTGCCCACATTTTGTCCTTAGCACACATTCCTATCAGGTTATGATCTGGCATGGGTCAAACGGTCATCTTTTTTCTGCTGGGCGCTTAGCATCATCTTCTGCTAGACTGGCTGTAGATGTTGCCTGGATTTCCTTTAAATGGAGCAGGAATTTCACCCTGGATTTGTCAGCTCCTGCATCTCATCAGGTGCACATATCCGTTGCCCTTCCTCGCCTTGCAGTGTGGAAGCCAGCTGGTGGTTCTGCAAGGGGATGCTCTTGATGGCCGCTGAAAGGGGGCTGTAGAATTGGTTGGTACTAGGAAATCCATGTTTTCTCCTCTTGCCCCCGTGCGAACGTTGACAATGTGTTGTCCTAAGGCTTGCGTTTATATAGGGCTTCACAAGAGATCCTGTGCCGCATGGAGTTGCTCGATACGGCTTCTCAAAATGCATGTACAGCTGAAACKTCTCAGCCTTCCAGTCACATCATAACCCTGCCTTGGTTTGAACAGTGGCAATGGGATGAGTCTGCTTTTTGGCTAGCAGCCAAACRAATGAGTTGTTAAAGTAAAGTTTGAGAGAATGAATTTATGTTCATTTACTACTCGGCTTCCTCTGCAGTCACTGCCACTGAGACAGTGGCAATGGTCGTCTGGGTGTTTGTGTGCTGGGAGCGAGGGAAAATATGCTTAACAATCAGATTAAATATGACATTGTTGAGGTGRATGAAGGTGTGTAACATCAAGTGTCAATATGAAAGAAAAAAGGTTTGTAAATACTCAAACTGACCTGCAGTCTATAGGGCTTCCTCGTTCTGGAGGAAATTGGACTCTGTGCAAACTAATATATGTACTCACTACAAAATTATTCTGCTGAATAACTTAGCAATTCATTTGCTATTCACTCTACCCCTGAARCTCCCTATGCATACCTGCTTAAAATGAGTAACAAGTGTTAGCTAGTAATGAAATAATTCAAATTTAGTTTYGTTTGTTCCTTGATGCACAAATAGAAAATCATTTAAGTGTGACTGGTTTTATTCATCTGCAGTAGTTGCTCATCTGAAATGCTACTGAAGTTCAGTAATTGGAGCTCTGAAACTCAGTATTTGACAGATGGTGTGGGTGGTTTGTGCCATTTCCATGATAAATCCTCTTACAGATATAACCATGAGGAAGTTGTCTTCTTTCTTTGACTACTGCAACATATAGATGGAAAAAGTGACAAACATGACATGAAAATGGATGTGTGTCTTGGTTCTTCATTTTCCTGCTATAATGATTTGAATTTTTAAACAAGTGCAAAAGAGAGATTTATTTTTACTTTATCTGAAAAGGAGTTTCTATAAATACTAAAATACTTTTCAAATAGCCTTTATAAAAAAAAAAAAAACATTTTGCAGCTTTTCCTGTAGTAAATTACTTCTGTAATGTTTTACAGCATAAGTTGGAAAGCATTACTCTTTTTAGATTAAAGTAAAATAGATCCTCAGGAAGATACATTACTATAAAAATGCTAGAGGTTTGAGAGTTGGACAGTTTTGTTGCCCCGGGGTTTGCTGCATGAGCTACTCTTAGAGTTGAAACTAAAAGATGATAGAATACCATAAATAAAAACCAAATGCATTATACAGTTTTAATATTTTTTGTTCTCTTTATGTTTAAACAGAAATCACAGATGCTGGTACTAGAGGAACCTCAGATACAATTAAGGGCGTGAAGAGGAAGAAGATTGTAACTGAAAACCACCTAAAAAAAATACCAAAATCGCCTTTGAGAAGCCCCACCGAAGCCAAGGTTAAACAAAATGTAGAGCCTTCACCGTTAAAAGCTCTTGCAGATGCCTCGGAACCCGCCAAGGCGCAGAATCACTTACCTGTGCAAAATGGGAATCGGTGTACCAGGCAAAACGGGGGAGCACGTAGGACTGAGGTCAGCGCCGAGACAACCAAATCCGAGACGTCCGGGAAGACGAAGCTCTCACTGGTCCCTCCGTCCTCGGAGCTGAGTAAACAGGCCGGGGGGGATTCGGATGGGAACCGGCTGAACTCGCCGGAGAAGAAGCCAAACTCCTTATCAAGTAAAGCAAAGACTGACAGTAATGAATGTATTACTTTTGATGGTGGTAGTACTGCATCCTCGTGTACTCGTACTGCATTCGATGTGTTACTAAAAGCTATGGAGCCTGAACTGAACACCTTGGCACAAGAGTGCCCCCCTTATGGGATGCAGGTAGAGAAACTGAGACCAAATAGGACTGTAAGCACCTCTTCTAGTCTCACCTCCAATACGATGAGTGTCCAAAATCCATCTGTTTTGTCACAACGTGAGTTGGCAGCTGGATCACACTATTACCCATGTACTTTAAACAGTATTCATGTAGCAACAACAGCTGGACAAGCACAGATCCAATCAATTTCTCATTCACAAGACCTCATTACAAAGACCAGTCCACAAAATCACCAGGTTGTTGTGTGTCCAARTTTCACCAGATCACTGGTGCAACAGCAGAGTCAAGAAAACCCCAAACTCCAGCAGATTTACAGTATAGCAGTAACCTCTTCTGTCGTTCACACCTCATCTTCCACAGTAACTCAGGTGTTTCCTCAAAGCCAGTTAGTAGCTAATWCATCTTCCCCTTTGCCAATTAACACATCCGGTTCCACACACTTGTCAATAGGTCCCATCTACAGCTCAGCCCAGATAGCATCAGTTGTAAATCACGGTGTAGAGCAGATATGTAACCTCCTGAAAGACCAGAAGCCTAAAAAACTCGGGAAATACGTCTGTGAGTACTGTAATCGGGCCTGTGCCAAGCCCAGCGTTCTCCAGAAGCATATCCGATCTCATACCGGAGAGCGACCGTATCCTTGTGTGACATGTGGGTTTTCGTTTAAAACCAAAAGYAATCTGTACAAGCACAAGAAGTCTCATGCACATGCTATCAAGCTTGGACTTGTCCTACAGCCAGATTCTGGTGGTCTCTTCTTATCTCATGACTCAGACAAAGCACTTAGCATCCACTCAGACGTGGAAGAGAGTGGTGAAAGTGAAGATGAAGGCACTGCTGATGAAAGACAAGATGACCAAGAACTGGAACCTTCACAAATAATGAAAGTAGTTTCAAGTTCAGAAACTTTACGGAAAGGAAGCCCTGTTCCATTGAGCAACCCAGACCCTGTAGCAGGTGATTCCTCATTATGTGATGCAGAACCACAAGCAAGGGCAGCTTTACCCAAAGTAGTAGTTCATCCTGTTAATGTCTCTCCTTTAAGGGCTGATAGTCCGAAAGTCACAGATTCAGCAGCTGAGCTTGCTGCAGCACAGAAAAAAGGAGATTTTAAAGCAACGAATCTTCAGTCAAATGTGACACACACAGCGTCATTCAAGGAGACTGATGTAAAGCAACAGCAGAAGGTAGAAATGGGTCTGTCAGAGGAACAGCTGGGGTCTGCAGTAGGAGCTGTGCACGCTCAGCTCCAGAGACAACAGGCAACTGATTGCTCCCAAGATCAGCAGGGAAAATGCCTCTTGAGCCCTMGAAGTTTAGGTAGTACCGATTCCGGTTATTTTTCTCGTTCTGAAAGTGCTGATCAAACCATGAGCCCACCCGCTCCTCTTGTTAGAGGCCTGCCGAGCTCTGAAAAAGATGCAAATAAAAGTCTGCCCTGTGTGCCACGAGCGAGTGGAATGGTTGCATCTGTGGTTCAGACGGTTTGTACTGAAAAAAGTTTGATGCTCTCTGGCCAAATGCGACCACCCATGGCAACAAAAACCCTTGAGGAGCGAATCTCAAAGTTAATTTCTGATAATGAAGCTGTTGTGGATGACAAACAGTTAGATAGCGTGAAGCCAAGAAGAACRTCCCTTTCAAGAAGAGGAAGCATAGATTCTCCAAAATCCTACATATTTAAGGATTCCTTCCAGTTTGATTTAAAGCCTATGGGAAGACGAACGAGTTCAAGCTCTGATATACCAAAGTCTCCTTTCACACCCACAGAGAAATCAAAGCAAGTTTTTCTTCTGTCTGTACCGTCCCTTGACTGTTTGCCTATAACAAGAAGTAATTCTATGCCTACTACCAGTTACTCAGCCGTACCTCCAAATGTAATACCTCCCCCTCATCCACTTCGAGGAAGTCAGTCGTTCGATGATAAAATTGGCTCTTTATATGATGATGTCTTTGTATCAGGACCCGCTGCTCCGCTGAACCAAGGTGGGCATCCTCGGACCCTTGTTCGACAGGGGGCAATAGAAGATTCTTCYACTGGTGAAAGTCAAGGTCTTGGATCAGTACGTAATCTTTCTTCTGCAGAAGAAAATTATCTTGGATGTAATTTGTCAAATGAATCTTTATTGCAACGGAGCAAGTCGCTGGCGCAAGGATCAAATTTGGAAAAAGCAAAGAAGTCACCCCAAGTGCGAGGAACGATGTTTGAGTGTGAAACCTGCAGAAACAGATACAGAAAACTGGAAAATTTTGAAAACCACAAGAAGTTTTATTGTTCAGAATTGCATGGACCTAAAACCAAAGCAGCAATCCGTGAGCCTGAGCATAAAACTGTTCCAAATAGTACCCAACCTCAGATTCTGCACTACCGCGTCACTGGTTCGACTGGTGTCTGGGAACAGACCCCTCAGATAAGGAAAAGAAGGAAAATGAAAAGTGTTGGAGATGATGATGACCCACAGCAAAATGATATGAATATGTCATCAAAGAATGCAGACAGCCAAAGTAAACCATCAAATCCTTCCAGCCTGCCAAAACACAGTGCGACCGTAGTGGGGTCACAGCAGCAAAGCAACGTTGCACTTCAAAGTTCACAAATTCAGCTTGTGGCTCGAGGCACAGATCAGACTACGGAGCCAAAGATGGCTCCGCTTGTTGAAAAGCAGGCGAGYTCAGTTGCGCAGGAGAAGGTGGAGCCGAAAAGGCAAGGGACTGGCATTTCAGTAATACAGCATACTAATTCACTGAGCCGAAATAGCTCCTTTGAGAAATCAGAGTCTTTTGAAAGGGTGTCTCCAGTTTCTTTTCAAGAGCCCAACAAAGTTGCCAAGCAGTGCTCTTTGAATACGATTGTAGTCCAAGAGGATAGGCACTGTCATCTGAATCCTTCCCAGCATCACCAGCCACTGGCATCAGAAGCACCTCGGGGGGAAGCTCGGGGTGGTCGAGTGGCCCCTCACGAGAGGAGCGCACCACTTCAGCCATCAAGGCTCGTTCGCCAGCATAACATCCAGGTTCCTGAAATACTGGTCACAGAGGAACCAGACARGGACCAAGAAAACCAGTACAGTGATCAGGAAAAGACAGAAAGATTTAACTGGCCGCAGCGTAGTGAAACTCTGTCAAAATTGCCCACGGAAAAGCTTCCTCCAAAGAAGAAAAGGATTCGCCTGGCTGAAATGGAGCATTCATCTGCCGAGTCGAGCATTGACTCCACGCTTTCCAGGAGTCTAAGTCGGGAGAGTAGTTTGTCCCATGCCTCTAGCTTTTCAGCTTCGCTTGATAAAGATGAAATTTCCAAGGCTGAGAATCCTTCCAAAATAGAGCTTATTAGTAAGTCAACAGAATTTCTTATGATTCCTGCTGGCTCTAATGTACTGGGTGTGCCAGGTCCTCATTACAGGGAGATGAGACGTGCTGCGTCTGAGCAAATCAGCTGCACACAGCCTTCCATGGAGGTTGTAGACTATAGGAGTAAGTCTTTTGACTGTGGAAGTATGTCTCCTTCGAAACCTGCCTCACTTGTAGAGGTAGCAGCTCCAAAATTGTCTTCTGGAAATGGTGTTACTGGACACGTGCCTCTGCTAGAAAGGAGGAGGGGACCATTCGTAAGGCAAATATCTTTAAATATTGCTCCCGAAAATCATCAGCCTCAAGTTAAACCAACTCCCCTTCAGACGGCTCAGGCCGCAGACGCGCCCGCCGTGCCCTTTCAAAGGTTGCAGACCTCCAGCAAGCCTGCGGTGGAGTTTCCTTCAAGTCCTCAGCACTCACAGACTCACTCTAGAGCTCACGYCGCGGTTCAGAATTGCAATCCTGTTAGCCTGCCCTCAGCTCAGCCGCCTCCAGACCAGGTTTTGAGTAATCTGGGGCAACCATCCTCGCATCAGCCTTCCCAGACATCTACTAGAACCTCAGCCCAGGGAGAAGCAGCAAATACACACCCGCTTTCATGTCACCCTGCTGAAAGAAAGGATTGCTTTGCACCCAAGTATCAACTTCAAGTTAAAGCATTGCAGATAGGTCAGCCCTTCACTTCTAAGTTGTTAAAAAATACTTTAGCGACCCAGACTATTCCATGCCAAGTTGGGGCGGACCAGAGTGCTTCCTCCTTTGAAATGCAGACTAAATTGTCTGACAATAAGTCTAATCCRTATTCCCTGCCTCCTCTAAAACAGATTACCCCTAACAACTGCAGCAGCCAGATGCATCAAATGCCCCCTTTTGTAGTTCCTGTCCGAATTCATAACAGCGTGCCATCCTATGGCTTTGCCACTGTCACACCCCTCCCTCACATTTTGGTGACCCAGGAGCAAGTCAGTCAGTCTGTTTGTAAATCAAATGCGGTGTCGGTGCCAATGCTTGAAGGTAAAGCTCAGCTGCCAAAAGCTCACAAGGACTGTCAGAGGACTTTGCCAAATTCATTTGAATTTGAAAGCTCCCTACCTGATAATGGAACCAGAAATTCACCTCTGTCTAGCTCTTTGAATATTATTCAGAAAGTGCCAGTTAGTGGACTCTTCCCTCAGCAGGAAGCTACAGCTTCAAGTAAACGAATGCTTTCCCCAGCCAACAGTTTAGATATTGCCATGGAAAAACAGCAGAAACGGGTTAAGGATGAGAGCGGAGCTGCCTGCATGACGGATGCTAGACCCGTGCATTCCCTGGCCCTTCGGTCCTGTGACCCTGCTGGTAAGCAAAAGAAGCCAGTTTTGGTGAGACAGGTGTGCACCACGGAGCCRCTGGAGAGCCATCTGCGAGACCCCGATGGGGCTCCACAGCAGGAGAAAAGCGGCAAAGCTAGTGCTGCAGACCTGCTGCTGCCYGCCTGCCACCCCGAAACCGGCCTGTCGGAAGCCGTGCAGGAGTCACCCGAATCGGAAGACCTGAAGTTGTCAGCGTCAGCAGCGCTCCTAGTGAGGAAAGCATCGGAATTGTCTCCAGGGAATAACCAGAGCTCTCTTCCAAAGCCTCTAAGTGGCAGTCAAGAGAGAAGGTCTCCGAGTGCTGGCAATGAGAGCAAGCAAATGGGCAGCCAGGGTCAAGCAAAGCTCGTGGCCGCCTTGTCTGCAGTGAACGCAGCAGAGCTGCAGAGGTTGTCGTTTCCAAGCCTCAAGACCTCGACAAATTTTACCTGGTGTTACCTCACGAAGAGAAAACCGTTACATCTCCTGCAGAGTGACCAGAAAATTTCAGCCTATTCTACGTGGACCATTAGCCCCAACAACCCCAATCCCCTTGGTTTGCCAACAAAGGTAGCCCTTGCCCTCCTCAATTCAAAACAGAAGGCTGAAAAGCCACTGTACACCCAAGCTAGAACTACTCATCCCAGATCTGATATATTGGTCTATTCAAGCAAGTGGAAGAACAGCTTAAGCAAGGTATTTCAATTATGCTTGATGTATATTGATCATTTACAGAGAATGTACTTTAGAAAACTTATCTGCTTATGTTTTAGAACGGAATGAAGAAAATACTTGTTGTTTTGTTTTCTCCTTTGTTTTGATTAGTGACATGTACAATATATATACTTACTTATGCTGGATTGATCTACTGAAAAGATCTTAATTCCATTAAGAAACCTGTTAAAAAAAGATGTATCCGCTTCACAGAAATTAGTTCCTGGATTTAACTATGTATGTGAAGTCTTTGTTTTGGAAGAAATGCATTTGGCTATTTATTTTATTTTATTGTATTTTTTTTAGCATAAAGGATATAGCAAAAATAGATCCAAGATAAACATGTTTTGAACACTGTTAACTTAAAAGAGGTTAATTGAAAATCATAGCTGTATGTTTTGCCTCCAAAATCAGCTGGTGTTTTCTGTTATCAGACAGCTCTCAGCCTGAGTTAGGTGTCCATGGATACACCATAGAAATATTTTTCAACATTGCTGATTATCCAACTGTGGGAGGAGTAGCGTCCAATTTCCCACCTCTCACGCCAATTGGTGGTTTAAAATAATGACAAAAATAGTAAAATTTAGAACAGAATTACCACTTCTGTAAAAACACTCATGTTTTCTTGGATTAATACTGCTCCGTATAGGCCATTAAAGCTTTTGCAGTGGAATATTCTCAGGGCAAAATACTCCACATAATACCCGAGGGTCAGATGAGGAAAAACAGAGTAGGCACTTGRTGTTTGCTCAGGTGTCTTAGTGCTGCCCATTTGCGATCAGGATTTCATTTTCTGTGCAGGACCAAACCCGTGTGCTTATTTGCACATTTGTGCTTTGCACTTTGTGCTTATGCACTTATTTGCGCTTTGTGCTTATTTCCTTACTAACTGACRTGCCTCTGTGAATGGCTAGAGGTGACGCTCTGCTCCATAGCGTAGTGACAAGTGTCAGTGTCCACTTGGTGCATTAAATACTGGCCTTGCTCTCACAGCTCATGCCTTCTGAAAAGAGCTGTGAGAGACACCGTTGTCCCATGCTCACTCTTCTTTATCCTGTATGCAGGATGCTCTTCACTGTACCCTTTTTTGCTCTTTTTGGCAAAAGCTGACCCTTGAAATTAGATCCTCCAGAATCCTCAAGAGATTGTCCAGAACATGTAAATTTTTTGCTCGCTTAGGAAGCTGATCAGTGTGTCCTGCTGCAGTCTGCCAGCAGCCCGACTCTCCGGGCGTCTGACTGAGGATTTGGATCCATGGGGCCTCCAGTTGCTCCTCAGGAAATGTACCTCTGTCTTGGGAAAAGAAGTGTATTTCTCTTGATGCTTCGTAATGTAGGCTGTTACTGCCAGAGGTCCTCATGGGATATTTCTGTGTTTGCTAAATGTTTTGCTCTTTTCCCCACTGACTTGCTATCTTAGCAATAAGATGAGAAGCTCTGCATAAGCAGAGACGAAATAGTCTCAGAATTACAGTGGGAGTTGAGAAGATATTCTGAAACCTCTAAGGAGTATTAGAGTTAAATCTAGTTCTCTTGAGGTCAGTGGGCGATATTGCCAACRTGCTTTTCAGAGATGAAAACCTAAATCATATTTTTTTGTATTGAAAATGCGTATGGACTGCTGACGTTGTGTYGGGGCTCTAACTGACATGCATTTTAGTTCAGTATTAGTCACCTCCTTTTAGGTGTTCAAACTCACGTATTACATTCTTCAACCTGCTTCCTCATGTATTTTATAAGGTGCATTTAAATAGTGCTAAATTTAAAAAATAGGAAGAGGATATCTTTTTTTAGTTTGGGTTTTCTTTGCACATATTTGAGCAATTCTTTATGGGAAAGGTACATCTCAGTAGTCGCATCGGCTTGTGTTTATTTTGTATTTAAGGACTATCTGTCAGAAGTTCTGCGATAGTAAAGTTACTGCATGTCTGAGGAAGAGCACTTTTTGTCTACAAACAGATTTTGTTTAGAATMTAAATAATGGATAACAATATTCTGAAAAATATTTTGACATGCTATAGGAGTATTTAACGCCATAATAGGCAGCTGTCATGTACATTTACACTGCTGCTTCCATAAAAGAAGTGCAGTTATTAATCTTCCTTCAGTCTTTCTTGCTGGCATTTGAATGAGCACACTAGCGTGGTGAAAAGGAAAAGCTCTGCTTGGGAGTGATTTTCCAGCTTTACTTAAACCATTATGAAGGAAGAATATACAGCAAGAAATCACCAACTAAAATTGAATCGGTGTCTTGGTATAAGCAAAGTTTAGCATGACAGAAATTAAAACTTGAGGCGACCTCGTTGGTACTGTGATCTCATACCTCCAGAGTTTGTCTAGTTTCTCTTGCAGTGACTCAGGCAGCGAGATTTCAGCYGCTTTCCAGGATGATGTGAATGCAGTTACAATATACCTGTGTATCACCAGCCTCCAGCTAGACCTGGTAATGGCACAGCTGATGSCAGCTTGGAAACTTTTATAGTCTTGTTGCAGAATCCATGGCTTGTGGAAACAAAAACAGAAATTCTTCACTGTGCTCATGCCCATTAATTCTCCTACTGGGTTTTTCTGGTTGAGATTGAGGGTGGAACCAGAAYATTGGAGGTCCTTTTAGAAACTCATATTCCATTTTTACAAAAACAAACAGATTAGCAAAGTAGTTCTCTGTTACCGCCAAAAAAAATGTGATTGATTTCCTGCTTAAAAGCTTGGCGGGGTCCTGAATTCCTTAAAGAACCACAGTTTAGATTGTAAATCTCAGGGGGTTGCGACTGTCATTCAGAAAATGTTTGTTCAAGTGGTTTGCACATTTTAACCCTGACCTGACAGAGAGCTTCAAGTACTATTATGTTGCAATTTATTATTAATAATAAAAATGTGGTGCTTTAATGCCTCCCATCTTCTCCTTTAGGCGTAGCCTTTTCGAGAAGGGAGTGCTCTGTTAGTGGGACTTTAACTGCTGATCTTCTCACAAAGATAAAGTGACTTCCTGCACTGTTCCTGGTCTTACCCCTAGAACAAAGTCACGTTACAGAGACCTCATGTTTCTGCAAAGCCACCACTAATCACTGTCATGAAAAAAAAAGCCCACAGTGCTTTCAACAATAGATGTCAGGGGAAGTGAACAGACATGTGAGCAAAATGGAAACATGAAGGAAACCCTGGGCTCTGTTTGCTCTTCACAATTCAGTGTTCAGAGGCAATCAGATAGGTGCAGGAGCCACTTTCCAGTGATCCAACACGCCCCCCCAATGGTATTATAAAGGAAGCTCCTGGAATAAACACAACATATTAAAACCTGTTTTGAGGTTCATGTGCATGGAAAAGGCTTATTTTATCTCTCCACTCCTCTTTTATTCCCTTATTTATTTATTTTGCCAGACKTCCTTACCTGAAGTCATCAGTACTGTATCAGGAGCTCTTTCTCAAACCTCTGCACTGACCCTGGACTCCTTTTGGGAGATGAGTTGKTAATATTCAGTGTGCTCCAGTGCAAAGCCTTTCAGGAGTGATAGGCTGAAAATGGAAACTTTCTACTAACTGGAAAGCTTTCCTTTCTTGGGTTGTCACAACCRTCCAACTCACCACCGGAAAGTAGTTAAATGCCCAAGATTTTTATGTGTAAAATAGTAAAACTTGAAAAATATTAAAAACATTTTCCCTAAGTGGCTGTGTGCCAATGGGAAAAATGTTTAATGAATATTATAATCTAAAATTTATAGCTTGGATGATTCAGGCTCTGAGCATGTTTTTTTTCCAAGGGATGTTGTAAAGCCCCAGCAGTATCTATTGAACTCTGGTCTCCAGGCAGCCCTAACAGCAGTTTTCTTTCCAGTTTTATACCAGTAATTGAAGACAGTAGAGCCTACATTGGAGCAAAGTGAGTGAAGTAGAAATGAATCATGATCTTTGTCTCCGTGGTAGGAGAAAGAGGAGACTCTGTTAGAAATGGAAGACATAAGTAATTATGGAGAGGAACATTTTTTTCTGTTACTGTGAGCAGAATGCACTGTCATTTTTCTGCCCTTTTCACAGTTACTAGTGTTTTTTCTAAGCTTTAGGTGAGATGACTTAGAGGATTTGCATATGAGAAAACTACTACTTAGAGACTGACCGCTCCTAATGATAAATAGAGTCCAAGCTGCTCAAGTCTTTTTCAGCATCAATTTGGAATTTTTCATAAGCATTAAAAAAGTTTATTCTTTTCATTTTCAGGGAACACTTCCATAGATTTCTGTGACAGAAGCTTGGATAGTCTTTCAATTAGAACATTTCTGTGATGACAGCATTTTGCAGGGTTAAATCACTGAAACAGCTGGTGAAAGTAGCATTTAGCTTGTTAATTAAAGTATATCAGGGAAARGTAGAGCTTATTTGAACACCTGGGGTATACAGCCTTATCTTGGTACGTAAGTCTATGTAAGATACTAAAAAGGAAAGAAGGAAAAAAGAAAATCAGAATGTACAGTAGATTGTAAAGATATGTGTCGCCATCGTTTGGGTAACAGCACAGGCCAAATACATCTGGAATCCTCTCCCCACCCCCTTTTTTTATTATTGAAATTTAAATGTGGAAAAAATACTTAGTGTATTAGGAATGAAAGATCAAGCACTTAGGGGTAATATTATTCCAAGTACTGGGAATACTTATGTGGTATTGGGCTTATTATGTATACTCTGTATTTTCCACTACTCTTTTCCTTGCTAAATTATAAATGTCATCTTGTTATTCTCTGTTTGCAGTGGAAACAAAAGCAATCCATGTGCCAAATAGTGTATAAGGTCTGCAGCCTGGTTGAGTTACAGTCGCTAGAGTAAGCTCAGCTTCTGAGTTGGCCCTCCTTTCATCTTGTTTGAATGCTCTACAACCTGCAGGGTGAAATCTCTTTCCTACCCACAGGCAGAATTATCAAGTATGCTGCAGTAGAATTGCTCAGGTACTTGAAAACCAGGCCCAAATCCATCCCAGGGCTGCATGAGAGAGCACGGATTGGAGCAGGACTTGCAGCCTGTGCTCTCACTTAGCAGGTTCCTAGGGCCTTTGAATCTAGACGGTTGCTCACTTTTCCTGGGATCTGAGTTATCTCCTCATCAGCCAGGAAGCAAGAAGGCCATGGCAGAAATTTCACAGAGGAACACAGGCAAGCACCCAGTGCGAGAGAGATGTCACCTTTCRATGTATATAATGACCAGTGTAATTCATCAGTCATTTGAAGTKAGCCAGGGAAATCATTTCGCTTGCCAGGAATTCTCAAGCTTACAATATTAAATGTTATAATGAGTAGAAAACATAAGGCCAGTCTCATCTCTCTCGTGGTTTTATTCAGTTATCGATATGAGCAAAYATGGCAAGTATGCCAACTACGTGGGTAGAACAGTTTATAAATACAGCAGCAATAATTGCTGGCTAATTGGATCTTTCCTTCGTTGTTGCCCGTTTTATAAATATCCTAGACTAGAAGTAGATTTTAATTGGTAAATGTTGGGGGAACTCATCCTCCTCTAAAAAAAAGAATCCTTAATTAATAGAGGAAATAGAGAAATGTATTTTTGTTCTGCTAGACAACTGGTACAGTTTTGCTTCTGGTTTGGTCTGGCAGTAAGAATTAACTGCAGAGTAGTGCTTTGAAAGGGGTTTTCAATCTCTGTTAGTAACGTCACAAAATTGAGAACAGGCAATTCATGCACTGAAACAGAAACACTCTTTTGAAAAATATTTGGAAACATAAATATTACCTGTAAGTACCTTCCCTTTGCCTTCTCCTCCTTTCTTGCCTCTTGCTGTGTACTGGGTCACATGGAAAGTGCCTCTGAGAGTTGTGGGACACTCGTGGTGCCACAGRGGGTGCAGAGTGAGAACTACAAACATCCTCTCTCCATGGAAGGCTCTCTGTGAGCCAGGTAGCCTTGTCTTCACCAGAAGAATGAAGAGGTGTCTTTGAAAGCAAATTGACACTTTCCTGGTTTCCTACAGCACCATAACCTCCACGCGAGCTTGCCACCCGCAAATGCTCAGGGCAAGTAAAGAATAATAAAATGTTTAGCAATGATGGGTTTTGTTTCACACTTCTTAAAATTAAAAAAAAATGTAGTTATTACAAATATAGCTTGCAAAAGTAATGACGCTTTTATTCATAGTAATTTACAGATTTGAATGGCATGTAAAAGATGTTAATTTTGATGATAAATTTTTAAATATCTCATTTTCTTTCAGCGAGCATTAAATAGGAAAAAAATCACYGCGAGTGAATTCAGCAGTAAAGAGAACTCTGAATCAAGCACTGATCATGATAAAGAAAATTCCTTTATCAAAACTGAACCAAGAAGAGTTAAAATCTTTGACGGAGGGCAAGTATTATAMTTTGTCAACTATTTATTGTTGAGAAGATTGCTTTTTCTTGATTGTCGCCTTTGCGTAGATGTTGCTTCCTATTTGATTTGTCCTGAACAACAGTTTCCATGCCGCAATCTGTGACTGTTGGTTTATGCTTCCAAGAAAAATGGAAAGCCATCTGAAGCACAGAGCCATGAGAGATACGAGGGAGAAAATGAAATAAAGAATAATAAGCAGCGCAATAGATTTTTCTTTTTCCAAAGGACAAACATTAATCAACAGCAACGGCAGCTAGATACAGCCACACAGTAAATTCTTCTGCTATATTTCTGTTCTGTGATAAATCGTAGCTATTCCACAATGAGGTGAAGTAATTGTAGCTGGAGAGAGTATAGTCATGGTGACTGGGCAGGGGCGAAGCAATACACTGCAGCACTCCAGTCGCTGCCTGGCAGTTTTCCATGGTATACGTGGGCAGGAGAACTCCTGATTTAAAATGAACCATGGAAATATTTATTAAGGCTAGTAGTGCATGCACAGTATTTCATATGAGTATTTCAAATGAGATGCCTGATAGGAATAATAGTTGCTTTAACTGCAGTGTTGTGCCATGTTCAACATCTCACAAAACAGTATTTTTAAGCAGAAAAAATGTCATTGTCACTCCTCATTTTGAGCACAAATGGAGCATAATTTATGAATCTAATAATTGGTAATGGGCCTTAGTGCCTTCCATTTATACCTTGTTGGCTTTACTCCAGTCTAGGCCATCRGTGAAGCTGTTACCAGCTACCCAGGTAAAACCTTGCTACGTACCTCTGCTCGGGTCCAGGTGCTGCAGGAACTGTGGCACAAAAAACAAGGACAAAACCTGGCATCCTGGAGCAGGGTTGGGAGTGATGACTGAATCTGAATTACTTTCTGAGAGTCAGTGCCAGTAGGTTGAGTCCAAAGCACGATGATARCAAATTTTAGACTTACCCATGCTCGTAGCTAGCATCGTGCTTCTTCCCAAGGAAATGTGGAACCTCCAAGATTCTGTAGAACCTACAGAAACTGACATCTTGTAGAGTATACTTGTGTCTTTCAAAGGTGAGATTCGAACTCCTGAAATGTTTAGTGTCAGATAACAGCTTTTTTTATTAAAAGAAAAAAAGCTTCTTCCATTAATTCAAAGCAAAACATTGATTACTTGGTGAAAGATAGAGATGTGAGTTCAACAGATGAACACAAAAGTAATTTCTGTGTTATTTTAGTCATTCATTTTCATGTATTATGTAATTTTAAAAATTCTGATAGGTTATTGTTTTCAAACTAGGATTTTGTTACCTTCCTTACTTTTATGGTACTGTTACTAGGTATAAATCAAATGAAGACTACGTGTATGTTCGRGGGAGAGGAAGAGGGAAGTATATCTGTGAAGAATGCGGTATACGGTGCAAGAAGCCCAGTATGCTGAAGAAACATATTCGCACACATACAGATGTCCGTCCTTACCACTGCAACTACTGCAACTTCTCCTTCAAAACTAAAGGTAGAGGAAGTTTTTGGTGTTCATTTTTTCTCCCTTTGTTGAAATCCTCTAAAGCATAACACTTCTACAAATTTTTGCAGCCCATAATCCAAAGAAGTTGCCTTTCCGGAGTTTTATTGTCTAATGTTTCCAGTATTTGCAGACTCTTATTTCCATATTTTCCTTTGCTTTCTGCCTTTAGATAATCTCATCTTTATACGAGTGAGCTGTGTGGCAGGATGAGATAGATGAGAAATTGGAGCAGAGTAGGAAAATAATATGGGAGCATGGTAAAAGCTAGATGGAGATGAATGAAATAACCAGCTGCTCATGCCAAATAGGAATGGGAACAGAGAGATAAAATTGCAGGTCCCTATATCATCTGGTGATACGACACTGACGTGTGTCATACTGTTGCTGGCACTCAACTAATTGTTCCAGTGTAGAATGTAATCTTTATTATTTTAAAATAATTTTTAAATCCATGGGAGGACAAATTTCTTCTCCCCCTTAACCTTCTAAGACCCCAAAGTAGACCCCTACATTTTCAAATCTCTTTATGCAAGTGACACAGTTAAAAGTGGAAGACCCAGGTCTCCAAACAACTGAAACAGACAAGTTAATTTCACAGTCAAACTTCTTTGAATAAAGCATTTTAAGCAGTACTTTTTGTCTTGGCTTTGAAAGCCGTTTAGGTGTAATGACCCAAGCTGTAACCTCAGGAACATTTGTACTTCTAGTCTTTTCTGCATTGCTTCGTAGTGAGGTGGAAAGCTTCCAAGAACAGACACAGAACTGCAGGAAGTAGGATAGATACTTTTTTATGTGTCAAAATCTAGCACTGTGTGCTGATGCACTCACTGAGTCGTCAGTCATCTTGCCTTGTTGTGCCATCATTTTGACAAAATGCCAGATTGAGAACATGATAAATCTTGATTATAGTWTTTGCAGAGTAGGTATGTCGGCCAGGTGCAAGTAATTAAGTTCTGCCCACTGTAATTCTCTTACGTTTCAGTTGCAGAAGATATTTGTATTCACTTCCAGTTCTGCAATTACTGTGCACTGCTGATGTCATTATTGCTAGCAAAGTCAGTCACCAGAGGTGGGTGCTTGATGGTCGGTAAAGTGCCCTTCATGGAAGGACAAAGCAGTCAATAATTTCATATAGTAATGTGAAGCTGGAAAATTGCTATTTGTTAGTCACTCAGCAGTAATTTATAGTTTTGTAACAATTATCTCAAATTTTAGGCTAAAGCTCAAGGTTCATTTCAGAGCAGGAATAAAATTCTCGATGAAAAATGATCACAGAAGAAGCAGTATTTCACCAACCATTCTTTTTTCAACTGAAATAYCTTGAATTAACATGTTTTATCTGGGACAATCCAAATTTTAAGAGTAAATTGAGCAGTTACTTGTAATAGTATGCATTGCACAGATGTGATCATTTACAGATCTCTTTGATCTACTCTCTTCTCGAYGACGCTTACTGTATTTTCTTCTCAAAAGAAAAAAAGGGCTAAAAGGGGCCATTGTGTTTATGATGTTGTATGTGACTTACAGGACCCCGGTGTGTGGTACCTCTTGGCAGTTACATGTTCACTTTGGGGATCGGTCTCAATGTTGTCATACTTTGATTTTGRGTAAAATGAATCTGTTTACATAAGTCTGCAGTGGAAATTATTAGCCTAAAACCAGAATTTGTTGAATACTAAAATATCTGCAAATCACCTTGACTGTTAATGTAATTTTGAAGGCTGAATCAGACTGTTATACAGTTTGCCATAAACATGTGAAAAATCTCTTGCAACTATGTAAAATATAGCATTTTATAGGTTTTCTCTTTTATTCTATTTTATCGAAGTAAAGAACTGCATAAAATGTGGCCAGAAACCTGATAACATTCAGGATGACAAATCTGCCGCAGCCTTTGACAACTTACAAAAAGCTCTCGCATAATAAAATTGTATAGATGGTCATAAATACAGCTGTATAGGCTATGAACATGTGTGTATTTGTGTATGTTGTTGTTATGTATATGTTTGTATATCTCGTGTAATAAACAGTTAATTTTTGTTTCTTTCTTAAGGAAATTTGACAAAACACATGAAGTCAAAGGCACACAGCAAGAAATGTATGGATTTGGGAGTCTCAGTAGGCTTAATAGATGACCAGGATGGAGAAGAAGAATTTGGTAGGAGTTTAATATTTTCTTTACTACGTTTTTGTATTTATTTTGTCACCCASTTTCTTACTCTTTCTTTTCCAAAGCTTTTCTGCTCTCTTTGAGGGAAACGGTGCAGTGATAAACAATCTTAGAAGCTAGTCAAAGGCAGCAAGAAATATTGGAAAAACCTTCAACTAAAACAAATGACTGGCAGATGCTAAAGCTGCATTGCTGCTGAATTTTTCACAGTTTCATGCAGTTTGACTTGACTAGTTTCACAGACAAATCTGACAAAACTGAAAATACCACAAAAGCAGCTGTTTGCCTAGAAAAAAAATAGTCTGCATTCCTAAAATATAGTATTTATTTCAGAATATTTGTACATGAAATTGTCGAAGTTCTGAGAGGCATGTTTCRTTAAAACTGTATTGCTAGCAAAGAACACAGTATTATAAAGAGGTTGCTGAGTGCTTTGCACAGGCTTTGCGAGGAGGCTAGTCTTGAGTCGTTTGACCCACTCACAAATGACCGAGCATTTATCAATAGATAATTTAGGAAGTATGAACATTTTTCATCTTGACCTCTTTTCCTTTTCCATTATTGATGAGCATTTTATGAAAATGAATTTATTTGGAAAAAAAAACCAAAAAACCAAAAAGGGGAAAAAAGGAATCTTTCATTTCCTGCATACYAAAACTCTTCTGTTGAAGAAGAGATGAGATTGAGGACAGTCAAAGAATGACAAATGGGGCCTGGGTGAGTTTTGTTCAATGTGATAAGAAGGGTGGTGTAGATGGAGCAGCAGCAGTGAGATATAGGGCAGGATTCTGTGTTAGCACTTCGGTTTGGATCTCAGCACTACTCTGTGCAATGGTGAAATTTCCTCCTTTCTCCCATCTCTCAGCAGAGAAATGAATCCTGTAGCCTTGTGTTGTATTTTTCTTATGGAGTTTATTTGCTTTGAGATGATGATTTGAGAAATGAAAGCAGTGTGGAGTTTTATATCTAAGCAGTAAAAGGAAGATGAATGCACCTGCTCCCATATGACAATCTCTAGCAGAAGAAGCAAATCMGTCTGAATCTAACTCTAAATAATGCTGGGAGTGTGACTCAGCGAGCATGATTCAGTAGTGCTCTAGGTACAAGGAACCTATACTTTCCCTTTTTTTAGCAGTTAGATTTATTCCTTGTTATTCACTGTTAGATTTAGGAAAGCTAAAAACAACCCCCTTAGCAAAGGATGTGTCAAACAGCACAGAAGATAAGCAGCAGTACAACTGATTGTCCTTTTTTCACTTAGGAACAGTTTTCATTAACATTTTCAACCTCCGTATGACAGARGAGTTGCTACAGCTTGCTTGAGCATTGTTCTGTAGCTTTGCACATTTTATTTAGTTTTATGAGCTACAGATGGCCAGATATTTCCATTTACTAAGACTGAACACATTTTATTGATTGATAAGCTGATATTCCCAATTATATACCTCAAACATTGCATTTGTGTTTATAGTATAATGATAATGTTTCCAGTGTTAAAATAATTACCCATAACATCCTGTGCAAGTGAGACATTTCAAATAGTTGTTGAAAGGTTATTTTCCTTTGGCTCCAAGACTGTTTCACTGAGAAACAGAGACTCTCTGTTTACGTATAGCATGTTCCTGTGTTTGTGCAACCGTTACATAGGTGTGTATATATATTCTTTATACATTCCCTGAATACACTGTTTGTTTCGGTGATTACATGATGCTGCAGATTATTAAAAAAAAAAAAAAAATTGACAAACCTTCAGTAGAATTTCCCATATAAATCCATAACATTTTTCCAGAAATGTACTTTTAAGACAGCAGTGCATTTTTTCAAAGTAAATCAGAGGACATATTTTTCACTATGAACCTAAATACAAAAGAAGAAGAAACAACTCAGTGATAAAATCCCTAGCTTCTGTAAATGATCTGGCTCAGGTACTGAGGACAAGGCAGCAGTGGCAGCACAGACCTCAGCACAAAAWTCCCATTGAAGGAGCAGGATAATTAAGCTCACGATAAACACCCAGCTGCTGCAGCCAAACCAGTGTAGCCTGCCCAGTCGCTGGAGAAGAACCGTGCCCCTGCAGTTGTCCGTGCAAACTCAGTGAGTAGCTGTACGCTTGGAARATCCCCATTTCGTCTCGCAGCTCACCTAGCCACGCTCGAAGTTACAGCTCATGAGAATTCAGAAACTTGCCTGTTGGTGCTTTCTAAAGTGAAGAAACAGGAAAAAGATATTCCCTCTACCCTTTGGATAAATGTAGATGATTCTGCTGCACTCTCTGAAGTCCTGTGCTTAGTAATTTTTTGACTTTGGTTGAATGTGACCATCATCCACAAAAGACAACGCAACAGGACATGGGTCTCAAGCTGTACTTGCAGCTTTACAGCTTGGCTCTTTTCCTCCCTTTCTCCCTGCTGTGAGTTTTGGGGCTTGTCGTGTGTCCTTTTGGTGCTTCAACACATGCCAGCTTTAAAAGTGAGTATTTTTTACCTTGGGAGTTGAGTGGTTGTTAAAAACGATCTCTCTCTCATAGAACCAGTGGTCCGTGTAGTCCAATATCTTTCTTCAAATGGAAGCCAATATGAGATGATTTAGAGGAAGGTGCAGAAAATCTGATAAGAAATAATTATGACCTCAGAAAAAAAATGTCTTCTTTCCCTTAGGCCATGAAGGATTGGCCTGTTTCTTAACCCTTAGAAAGTCTGTGTGTCTCAGTCTAATTTCTGATCCTGACTTCTGTAATACCGATTATTCTTAGGACAATAAAAATGTCTGCACCTTTGCTTTCAATAACTAAGATAACTAAGTCATTTATCAGTGGTAAGACTTTGAGATAGAGAAACCCTTTCAGAAAACTAGCTAAAAATTTACGAAAGTCACCAACCTCATAATTATGAAGGGATTTGTTAGGTCTGCTTTTGTGCATTTTTTAATCATAGACTTAAAGCATACTGATTTAACAGATTCATTTGTCAGACTGAGAAGTTCTCTTTGACCTGGGTATTGGTGGAGATTAATACATGAATATGAAATGAAAAAGCACATTCAATCCAAAGCAGCCCACACATCCACACACAGAGCCTGTTTTGGGTAATTTGAGAGGCTAGAATTTTGTCGCACTAGTGTCTAAGGAGAAAAAATAATAGATGTTCCCTMGCTGTCTGAGAATGTATGTGATCAGAGCTTTTAACATAGCTTCCTTTGTGTGTGGACTTGTCGTTATTTGGGTATCAGTAAATACTTTCTGACCTTGCTTTTTGTATTCAAAACCACTTCCTCATCCGTTTATCTTTCATCTTCTGCTCTGTGGAATGTTCTTGTCACCAAAATGCAGGGTTACAATGTAAGGAATGTTAATATCTGAATTAAATTGTCAGACAAGGTGAACTGTTTAGAGTGACAGACTGCAACTGGGGTTGTCCTCTATTGCCGTGGTGGTCCGAGATTTTACTAGGCAGTTTTACTACGACTTTTTTGTGTTAAAACAGTTCTGAACCTAAACTAATATTTCATATGCAAACTAACATACAAGTTGTATGGTATGCCTGAGGAAATTTGTGCAAGATAGTTTTTAATAATGRATTTTGTAGATGGGGAGAACTCATTTGAATGGTCTCTATGGAGATATTTTATTTCAAAATACTCAGCACTTTACCTGTTAAGAGACCTAGTTGCAAGATTCGTAAACATATGTAATATGTATGGAACTTTCATTTTCTGCAGTGTTAAAGAAACCTTTCCAAAGATATARTGGTTCTAAGTTAATCAACTGTATATTATTTATCATAGCACATCTTAAATTATTTTCTATAGGTCTTTATTAGCTTAATCATGTCTGTATTTTCAGTGCACCTGCATTTAAGAAGTGAAAGTACATGAAAATCTTTGCAATAGTACCCTCATTCTGCAAGGAGAATGTAAAGCTGGTTCTGCATAGCTTAGAGGAAATATTTTTAAAATAGTTGTTAATATCACTGTCTAATCCTCAGCTAGTTGTGCATTAAGACTGCTGGAGCCCTCCACCTACAGCGTGGGAATAGAATAGCTAATGTTAGGGTTGATTTACAATATGGAGGTTACCCAAGGCGGCTTAGATGTGAATAACTCTTTAAAGCAACGTAGATTTTTTTTTTATTGTCATTTTTACTCTGTTAGTTTCCATACTTTAAAAACAGACTTCCAGAGCCCAGAATTTTTCCCTCATCTTAGGGAAGCGCAGGGCATTACCAGTCTGAGCTTAACCCAGCAGATGTCACTGTGAGCCCCTGTTTGGTCCTGGGGAGCGATGGACAGCAGCTGAAGTGAGACAGAAATCAGTCCAAAAAAGCTTAAGAATGTCCTTAAAAAGACGGGAAGACACATATGGCAAGTTCAGATACAGACATTACACTTGTTTCACAGTTCTTTCTTTTATTTTGCCTTCAAAAACTTGTTGGAATGGTCCTGAGACTGTCCATTAAAAGACTAATGGAATATGCAAAGAACAAGGCTAAGCTGGTAGCAGTTTAGAAAAGTGGCGAGCATGGGGATGATATGCAGACCTTACTGTCAAGTTAATGACGTGATGATGGCATACTGGAAAAAATATTTCTGCCTTGATTTCCATGGTGTGTATTATTCTCGAGTTTGATTAAGCATATATGGAGATTTATTATTAAATGCTTTATTCTGTATATTACATTAATAAGCGAAGATCTGGTGATACAGTCACAGTTGGAGTTGATCAACATTGCTTTGAATTAAAATTCAAGTGCTAAATGCCAGTAAATTTAGTACAGAGTCAAGGCTGGACATAGACAGTTGACAGACCAACAGATATTTAATGCGATGGGATTTTAATTTGTGTAAATGGAGCTAATAGTGCTGCCTGTGGCTACTTAACATAATCCCGCTTCCATCTGCTTAGGAACTTGCAAAGCTTCAGCAGTCTGGTCTTACATTTTCAGTTGTATGGACTTAGATTTTTAGCTGCCTTCCTGCAAATGAATGAAGAAAAATTAAACGTGAAAATCATGTGAAAATCTACCTACATATGGTTAATTTAGAAGCCACTGAACTTTGTTGCTCGATTCAGTGCAGAAATTGCTAAGCCTGTAGCATAAGGGCCTGAAAAGTCTGGTCATGTAATGGGCTAATTGGTGATAACACCTTAATTAAAATAAAAGCTATAAGTTTACATTTTGAAGAACTCTGTGTTGCAGTAGTAATTGGTGAGCATTGCTAAAGTCATGGACGGTCAGGATTCCTGTAGSAAAAACTTAAAAATAAAAAACTTTATATAGAGAGCGTTGGACTGGTGAAAAGAGGGCACGATTCATCAGCCCAAGGCATCTTACTGATGGACACATTAGGATGCTGATAATTCAAACTAATGCTACTGTGCTAACACACTTTAAGCTCTTTCTTTCCTGCTTCGGGGTAAAATGTCAGCTTAATAGAGCCCTGGCTGACAGACTCATCAACACCATGAACAAAATACTGACCTGATGGACAAAGTAAGGATCCAGGACATAAAAAATGAGAGAGTAAGAAGACTCTTGCCTGTGATTTTAGGCACTTACTCTAATACAAAAGATTGAAAAGTAAGTTTTATTAAATACAATTGGAAGGCTAATCTAAAGTCTAGTCAAAAGTGGTATCAGCATTTCCATTATCCATCTCTTGTTAATTTTTGAAGTTTTTGGGTATGTAGCGAGAAGTTCAAACCCTAACTGTGAAGTCCAAGGAGAATAATCTTCCAAAGGGTTTAAAAGAAAAGATGGCATCAGTTGGTGGAGAACAGACGCTATTCCCTGCTCTGTCAGACCACGCTAAGGACGTGCCCCATGGGCACTGTCAGGTCCTCGCACTCCTAGCAGCTGCCTTGCCATATGCATGCATAGGAAAAGAGCCATCTTTCTTATGTGTAAAACTACTTTTTTTAAAAAAAAAAAAAACTATTATTTTCAGCATGGGAGTTTTCACAGCCAAGACTATTTCCCCATATACTGGTGGGCTTTAAATTTATGCTGTATCTTTCACTCTAAAATATGCCATGCTGCTTTATAACCTCCTACAAAGGTAAACACAGAAGTTATTTTGTTGTTCCCCTTGGCAGTTGAGTCAGTGCCGGTTATATATGTCACATCCCTAAGCAGATGGCTATAATTGCACATAGTTTAAGATATGGAGGAAAAAATTGTGTGGGTTTTTTTTCCCCTCCTCTCTCAATTAAAACATAGCGTGAACTTGAGCAGGCTGAGCACAATTACCAAGGTGGAACTGGGCCAGTAATCCTTGGTTAACAGGTCCAGGCTTGGGAGAGAGGGCCAAAAGGCCTCCCGCCGCAAGGAGCAGCCCCAGGCGCCGTTTGGTACCTGGGTGAGGAGGCAGCCCCTGTAGCCTGCCCGGTCCCTCTCCGCTTTCGGAGAAGAAAAAGCAGAAACTCTTACAACTTGAGTGTGTTGCAGTGATGCTTAAAGCACTCGCGCGCTCGCTGCAGCAGCGTGGGGAGCTCTCATTTCATCAGCCGTGCACGCAGGTGTGAGAGATGGGAGTGCTGCCTTCTGCACTGCCACAGCGAGCGAGCTGGGAATTTCTTCATCCGACACTTGAAGGCAGCGTGGGAGTACGGGAGCCACATTCGTGCTGTCACCTCGCCTACGTTGCAGGCGCTGGCTCCAGGTAACCACACTGAAATAGAAACTGGCAAACTCATAAAGGGTGGAGGTAAACAGGGAAACAATAGAGGGAAATGATATCCCACAGAGTCCCGCGTTTAAGGAATCTATATCCCACACATGGTTTCCCTTTCCATGTTTTTATTCTAGGGGTTGAGACATATGCAGAAAAATTCTGCATAAGCAGGGTTTTTCAGTAAATCCTGTACTTTTTAAACATTGATTTGGAAAAGATACTTTCTTGTTATAAATCAGGGCATGTTTGTTCATACGTTTTCCTTCCTTTAAAGGTGTGACAAGCTAGTCTAATTGCTTCAGGTAGGTTTTCTTGCCAGTAGAGATAACCACTCATGATTGACATCAGCTTTCACAGAAAATGGGATTTGTGTATGCAGAGAGAGAGAGAAAAAAAGAAAATGGTAGTAGGGTTTTCCAGAGGGTAATTATTTGATGTTGGTAAAGGGAAAGGTATCTCCATAAAGAGACCAAAATTCAGAGAGTCCAGACTGAGCCCCACAACTTGGTAATACCCCATGCRTTATTTAAAAAGCTGCAGAAAAAGACGTAGGCGCCCTTTGGATATAGCTYGTGGAGAAGCCTGTCAAGATCTATTGCAGAAGCTCTGAAAGAAATGAGYTCAGAACTCACGTATATGTACAGGTTATTTTTTTTAGATTTGTTTGCATTACACATTAATGGTGAAAATAGTGTTGTTTGTGTGAACAGGAGAAATGACAGAAGTATGGAGAAAATAATGTTGAATAATTCTGTGTGCTTGTGTTAATAGTACATTTAGCAGTCCTACTTACCATATTTTGGGAATGGACTTCTCTGGATTTGTTTTTCCAAGAAAATATATTTTCTTCTTTGAAAATTATAAATGAAGGCCATTCACAGTTAAAAATACMTATTTTTGTTAGCATCATTCCAATGACCTCAAGGATTTAGAGTATTTTTAATAGCATTTCAGTTGTGASTGCTATAGTAAATGTAGAAAATCTGCAGTTTCCATACTTAGTTAACGTATAAATTACTGTACAGGCAAAGAGAGATTAAGTCATTAGAGTTCGGGATTTTTTTTAAAGAGTCTATTAGCCCTCTTCCTAATTGCACTGCTCATTTGAAATCCTAACGGCAGTGACAGTGAGTAAATTACTGAGATGTTAGACCCATTAATTTTATCTAGAGTTGAAGATGTATGTATTGTTCTTGGTAACAGAGTAGCTTTAAGAATTAGAAGTACATGTAGTATATTCTCTAACYTGTGAAGGTCTGATTTTTTTAAAAACTTACTCATGTTGATGGTCAGTTCCTCTATAAATCTCCCTAAAACAGAATCTCTGAAATTTTAACCAATCAGCCATCATTGGTTTTGCAGAGCCAAATGATTTTTATGCTGATATTTTCTTTGGAGAGCCCAGCAGACAGACCTTTAATCTAATATAAAATAGTAGTGCATCCAAAGYGTTTTGACTTTTATAAAATAAGATCCCAGACAGTCTGGCTTAGAATCAGATACAGCAGATGGGATTTTGTCTCTTTAGTAAAGAAGATTCTTTCTTTCCAAGTTGAGGTATAAGAGGTAAAAAGCTGCAGTAGAGCTGTATTTTGTCAATAAATTTACCACCAGACAGCAGGAAGCATCTGCACCAGTTTGATTTCAAGACTTGAATTCAGTAGGGCTTCTCAGTATGAGCAAAGTTTCATGCACGGACAAGTTTGTGTAGGATTAGGGCCTCSTCCTCTCCTCAGACGTCTTGGGTAACTCGTTAATAATCTTTCCAAAACACTAGCGAAGTGAGGAATTCTGGTGAGGTCTAATTTTGGTCTCTCTTGCCTGTTAACGAGACAGGTTTCTGACTAACAGCCTCCAGGCGTTTTGTTTCTATCTTTCAAAGCCCTTTGCAGCAGTGATTCACGTTGGCTACAAGGACACCCACTCATGAGTCAGAACCGGCTAGAGAATATCCCGCTGCTCGCGCTGGCGGAGCGGTTCCGTGTGGCGTCACTAGGMGCTTAATGAAGCGGGAGTCTGTTCGCCTCTCCCCAAGCGAGGGGTGGAGGGCGGCTTTGAGGAAATGGGTACAGACGGGTTAGAAGAAAACAGGCCGTTCCAGAAGGAGCAGAAGATGAAAGATTATGTAACTGCCTAATTAGTTATGTAGAGGAAATATATTGAAAATATAAAAACATTTTTGCATGTGTTTGGTAAGAGGAAGATGTAGCTTTGCCGCGTTGGTGCGGTGGGAAGTGACTGSATGGTGCATGTGCAACGCGTCTCTCCGGGTCTTCCTGATTATTCCCTCCCACCTTTTCCCCAGTCCATGCGAGACCTTCATGGGCTTGACTTCTCTTTCCTTACGCAGGTGAGAAGCAAAGGTTTGGCTACGAACGGTCGGGATTTGACGCGGAGGAGTCCGACGGTGCCGAGGAGGATGAAAACGACAAYGACGATGACGACGACGACAGCCAAGCCGAGTCGGTGCTGTCCACGACGCCCTCGGTCACGGCCAGCCCCCAGCACCACCCGTCGCGACACGGCCTGCAGGATGCCGCGAGCGCCGACGAGGACACCCGGCTCCCCGACTGCTTTGCCGGCGGTCACACGGACTCCATGGACGGCCTGCCCAGGGYGCTGCTCACCAAGATGACCGTGCTCAGCACCGTGCAGTCCGTGGGCAGGAGCTCCGGCTCCCCCGTGGAATTCGGCGGCCACCAGGAAGCGCAGGGCGAGAAGGCGCAGGAGAGGGGAGCGGGTCCCAGGAGCGCTGGCGCTGCCCTGCCGGAGGTCCCTCCTGCATCTCCGGGTCGGCAGATGTCCGTGGATTACCCAGATCCAGACGCAGCCTTGGGGCATTCGCTCATATCCACCACGGTTCTGACAAAGGTAGGATTCTGGTGCAGAGAGGGGGAAATTGAAATCCCTCATTTGGAGGTTACTGTGGAAAAGATCAAATTGCTCCTCTTTCCATCGATTCTTGAAGTTGTTGGCTAATGCACCTCTAAGGCACATGGAAGTTACTGAGGCACAAACATGGGGGAATGCAGGCGCAGCAACACCAGGAGTAGTGCTTTTATTTGTATGTGATTTTGGTTTTCGAATTTGATTTTGATTGCCTTTTCCTTGAAAGGATTAATRTAGTGTGGTCATCTCAGTTGAAATTTGGAGTGGGTAGCCTGAATAACAAAAAAAAAAGAAGGAATATAATGTTTTTAGAATGAACATATGTTGGTGGTTTTGAAGTTTTCGGTAGAAAGTGATAGAAGTCTTTTTACTCTGAAATAYGGAGATAGAATCATTGGTAACTCACATGGGAAATTAATCTAGTCCCAAAGGTTCTTGCCTTATCACTGTAAAAAAAATTGTGCAATTGCTTATCTCTCCTCCAAATATGCTTAGTAGTGGAATTAGAAAGAGCACCATATGTTCAAGGAAGCTGGGAAATTTCCCTTGCACAATAACGGAGAGAGAAGCACAGGACCGAGACCTCAGTGCTTTCAGTTTTTCTCCAAACTGAAAAAATATTTTAATAGGAGAAGGATCRGTTTTGCCTACGCTCGTTCTAGGCATATGGTGCTTTAGAGCTTGCAGAAAGGTTAGGTCACTCTGTACATAAGGCTGCAGGAATATTCAGTAATTTTTGCAACTGGTGCCTGTAGAACTGCTGAGGAGATCACAGAGGGGCCCTGGCAGGTGCTCAGTGTTTCTCAGTTTGGCTGTATTCTACTGCACTTTAACGGGGACAGTGTAACTCACCTACCTCGTTGACCCCAACGGTACCTCTTAAAGGTCTGGAATTCTTACTGCAAACCGTGGACACGTTGGAACTTTCCAGAGCAAGGCTTAGAAAAATGCGATGCAAAATGTTAAGTAGTTGAAATTAAAAAGATTATCACCTTCTCAGTGGCAAATGCAATATTTTCAAATATTGCATGAGGTCAGTTACAGAAAAATAAGCAGCAGGAAATTTTTGAAAGCATGAAAAGTAAAAATTTTATTATATTTTAAGTACTTATTAGCTTGTGTTTTTCTGTGAAACCTACTATTGTACTGTTTATTTTTCCAAATTTAAGGTAATTGAAATATCTACTTCAATTGAAGTGTCTACTTTCAAGAAGAAACAGGAAAAACATTGTCATATTTCATTGTTTGGCAAATGTTAATGCCTGCTTTTAAAGTCGCTGAGTCCTTGTGGCAAACACAAGTTCAAGCAGTTTTGCTGTATGACAGATTAAAAAATACAGCAGTCTCAAACCACTGTAGACACCTGTCACAGAAGGTAGGATCATAATACTTAGGTTTTGTCCTTCGTTTGTTGCCAATAGATACAAAAAAAAAGGCTGAATTTACTTCCTCTTAAAGTAGAGCCACTAAAGAAAGACTAGGGAAAATATTCATGCAATTAATAACATTTGAAAGCTATTAATATAGCTCCAATCATTCTCCGTATTAATGTAAAAAAAGGCATATAAATAATACAAGGTTGTAGTTACTTAGGTGACCTCATCTCCCTCATGAGAAAGCCTGGGTTCTGGGCCTGCAGCCCGCAGTCTGTTTCCATTGCGGATGGTTGTGGATCCAGCTTGTTGCAGCCACCCAAACAGGGACAGACGTTTGGGTGGAGCTAGGTGCTCTCTGAGGAGCCTCCACCCCCGGTCTGTGGGGCATCTCGCAGGAGGTCAGGCGGTCTCTAAGTCTGAGGAAGGTTTTGCCTTGAGCTTCCCGTCGAGACTGGATGATACCGAGTAGACCTTTTATTTTCTCCTTTTGCCAATTTATTTCCCRCTAGTGCTTTTCAGAGGTGCTTTTATTAGTACTTAATTTTTGTTCCTGATATACAGTTTTCTCAAGAGTTTAGCCAAAGCCATAGAATTAGAGCTTATGTCAGTATAAGTGAGGTCACACCACTTCTTAGGTATTATGAATATGCTTAAAACTAAAGAGAGATCACACTCCTCACAATAGTTTGTAACGTGTTAAAACAGAGAAGCCTGACAGATGATAATTGCAGTGTAAGATGTTGTAGGTGGTGTTAGCCAAGGAGCTGTGGCAGCCTAGGCTGTTACAGACTATATGAGAAGGGAAGGGGGAAAATTAATGCAGTTATTGGTCTGGGTTTGTGCATGGCATCAAGGCAAGCTGAGGCGAGACTAAAACGCAGGTTCCACATCTCACTGCCCTGTCCACCACGGCAGCTTCTGAGGGCTCTGCAGCTGTCCTTTCTTCCCGTCCTCTCTCCAGACGGGAGCCGTAGCTGCACGAACGTGTTGCCACGTTCCCTCTGCCTTCGGCAGGCTGCGGTGCTGCTCCTGCAGCCRAGCAGATGCCTCCAGTGTGCCCACCTCGTACGCCCAGAGCGCCGGCTTGTTTTAGCTGTCCCGTCTGCGATGACTGCCACGAGGCGCAGTTCTGCACAGCCTCTTTCCTCCTTGAGAAGCGTGTCTGAGGGGTGTTTGGCCATGTTTTGGAGTCCTGGTGTTCAAGGGAAAGGAGCTGAGATAATTATGAGAGGAAAATTCAATCAGGGGGCGAGGAAGGAGTTGGAAAAAGGAAGGAAGGAAGTTGGTCCGTGGTTGGAGCTGGGCAGCGTACGCTGTGAGCCGGCGGGTTGTTTTGCGGGGGGAGGCTGGGCGGCGTTCCGGGGTGCGCGGGTGTCCCGGTGGGCGCGGTGCCGCGCTCGCCGCCCTTTCACACCTCTCTGTTGTTCCCCGGCAGAGCGCAGCCGCTGCCAGCTCACCCGYGGCGCCGCCGGAGCGGAGCGCCCAGACCACGGGGCCGAGTGCCTGCGCCGAAGCGCCCCGCGAGCGGCCGCCCGGCGGCCCCCCGCCGCCCCAGACCCACCTCTTCAGCCACCTCCCTCTGCACTCCCAGCAGCAGCAACAGCAGCAGCAGCAGGCGGCCGGGGCGCCTTGCGGCATGGTGCCCGTCGGGGGCATTCAGGTGGTGCCTGCCGGCCTGGCCGCGTACTCCACGTTCGTGCCCATCCCGGCGGGCCCTGTGCAGCTCACCATTCCCGCCGTGAGCGTGATTCACAGAACTACAAGTGCGCTCGGCGACGCGGGCTGCGTGGTCTCCGGCACGGCGAATCCCATAGGAGTTGCGGAGGTGAACAGCGTCGTGCCGTGTATTCCCATAGGTCAGATTAACGTGCCGGGCATCCCGAGTCTYGGCGCGCCGAGTTTACAGCCTCTCCCACCGTTAGGCATGGAGACAGTGAATATCTTAGGCCTGACAAACACGAACATAGCCCCACAGATTCGCCCTTCAGGAATTACTCTAAATACTCTAAACGTGGGGCTGCAAGTTTTGACTGCCAACGCTTCTGCACAGAGCAACCCCARCCCTCAGACGCACATTCCAGGTTTGCAGATCCTGAACATAGCGTTGCCTACGTTAATCCCATCCGTCAGCCCAGTAAGTGTTGATGGACAAGGAGCTTCTGAAACACCAGCTCCGAGTAGCAAAGCCTGTGACGTCCAGCAAGAGCTGCCTGCTGTGAACCTCCCTGCAGCCGACATGGGCCAGGCGGGCAGGGCCGCCTCTCCGCAGGCGGCACCYGGGCTCCCGCGGTACAACGTGAAGGGCCTTTCCGAGGCGGCCGCTCCGAAGGACCACGAGAGACCCCACGGCGCGGGGAAAGCAGACGTGGACAAGACCGACCTTGCAGATCACACAAAGCCAAAGGGGGACGTCCCTCCTGTTCAGGTTAAAAGGGCTTCCGCAGCAGAGCCCCGCTTAAAGGTGAATTCTGACGTGCTCACCAAGTCCCCAGTGCATCGAACTGTCTCTCCAGATAGACAGGTACACAGGCCAGCAGGATTGCCCCGGAGGCAAAATACGGTGCAGTTTAGTGACGGCAGCAGTGACGATGAGGATAGACTCGTAATAGCAACCTAGTTTTTGTTTTTCATTGTGTTTATTTTTTTTATAACACTTACAGGTTTCTTGGTAAACCTTCCTTTCCTTAAAGCACATTTTTTCTGACACAAACCCATTACTAATCTTTGTGCAATCATGAACTCTTGACCAATAATTGTTGTTTCTTGTCAGCTCCAGCCATTTTTGTACATGTTGTATAGACGATTGTGCCTTTTTGGAGTTTTATGTTTAGAAACCTGTACAGATTGTTGAATATATATATATAAAATATATATATATAAAATATGTATATTAAAACCAGGTAGTTGCTTGTGTTTAGTAAGTAAACATCTTATGTCAGATAAATAAAGGATTAAATTATATGTTGCACTGTTAAATGTAAATTTTTATGGCTGTGGGACAAAGTTTCTGTGTACAGATCTAGTATGTAAAACTCCATATTTATTGTATCCATATTAGTCTTGGAAAAGGGTCTGTCCATCTTTCTTGTGTAAGACGGTAGCTTTACACTTTAAAGAGAAATACAGTATCTGTGTTATGGAATATTACAGTAAAATTTTGTTTACTGACTTTACCATTGCTTATGTTGTGCCTTCTTGATACAGCCTAGTAGTTGGAGAGGCGCTTGACTCGTTCATTTTAGTGCTGTTTCAGTTGCTTTCAAATTGAAAGGCTTTGGTGATGGTGTATGCCCACATGATGTCACCTACCATGAGAGAGCTGCTCTTCTGGCTCACTTGGAGCAAAACCTTCCATTTCAAAACATCCAATGATGATGAAGTGGAGAGGGAATCCTTCAACTTTTGGTGTAGTGAGCATCCATCAGCCCAATTTTTTCCACTTTGTAACTAAAACTTGAAAACTTCCCTAAGAGAAAATGACAAAAGGATCAAGATGAAATATTTTTTATTTGTAATCTTGAACTATAAAGCCACTTTTTGAAATTAAAATATTGTTRAGCAAGAAAGGAATAACTCTGTGTGTGTTCTTAATTGCAAGATSTGCCATACAGTTGGTAAAAATGCCACTGCGGTCATGAGGGTTTGGCATTCCTCATTATCAGCAGCCTCTGATGAAGCTGCGTTTCAGGAACTCTTTGTTTACATCTAGACAAAGCTAGTCTTTCTCTAAGTAGGGTTTTGCCTTATTCAGAAAGAAAAATAAAGGAAAAGGGAAATAGAAGTTTCACATGTCCCGTGAATGTGCTTTATTTCAACAGCTCAGCACTATGGGCATGCAAGACATGGAAGGATATCAGAAGAATGAAACTGAGTAAGAATGTGTTTATGCACAGTGAGATTTAAAGTTACTAAGAAATCTCTGTGTGTTAAACTCCTCCAGGAGTTGGTCACCTCGCATGATACAGGGCTGTGCGTTCCTGAAAAATTGGAGTTGACCCAGGGTTTGTGCTATAATTTTTTTAAAAAGGCCATGTCCCTACATCACATTGTTGCACTAAGTTTATAAAACAATTTTAGCAACCAAATTCCAGTAGAAAGCTAGAAGATGTAAATTAAAAGCATAATTGCCTTTATGGMGATAATAAAGATGAGTGCATATAAAATAGCTGGAACAAAAGGKTGGGAAGAAAGTCTTGACAATAAATAGCAGTAAAACTGAGTGTGAACTGGGCTGCGTTGCTCACAGATTAACTCCTGTACCCAGCTCAAAGTAATTCATACTTCGTATTGCTCATAGTCAAGAACAGCAATATCCGAGATATATTTTTAATTTTACCTCTGCTTTTGTACTCTACTCGCATTGTACTCCTCACRTTATTGCATTACGGTGAGTTGTAAAACTGTAGGCGATGTTGAGTGAGCTTTAATAACTTTGAGAAAGAGCACTTYAGTACCAAAAAAATCATGTATATTGCTATGATTATCAGCCAATTGTGCTAATCCGGCAATTAGAAACACACATACTGGAAAGGAGAAATTGCTCTCAATTCAGGCATGAGTGTTCATATGACTCTGTATTGTGCAGAACCACGTTGAGGGTCTCCTCACCTGAGCTGCTAAGCGCTCTCAGCTGGCGCTGGAGTTAATGAGAGTTGAGGGTACTCAAGCCCCACAGTGTCGGACTCGAATCTGTGAGTGTCTCACGTACAACCGCTGTGTGTGTGAAATGTCCCTGTGCGTTTGTATGTTCCTTTTATGAAAATGTAGTGGTGTCAATGTGTCTTATATCATTATCACTTACACCGAGTACGTGAGACGGCCTGAACCAGTCGAAGCCACCGAAGCGCCGCTGCGTTGCATGTGCTTCGAGAGCCAGAAAGTGCCCCTTGCTAGCGGGAGCAGGTGGAGCCCTGGTGTCGAGTTTGATGAGCACAAGAAACTCTGCCTTGGCTTTAGCTTCTGTGTAACGGACACGTGCAAACAAACTAGAAGTAAGCTAATAGATACTTTCAGTGTATTTGYCTACAGGTTGGCCAAAAATGGTGACCTGCATCAGAATGGTTTACTGCAAAGCAGAGCTGTCTCCCACAATTTTGAATGCCGTCACGAGCGTTAATATTTCTCCGAGTTTGATAAGCAGTGAGAAAGAAACTTATTCCATACACCCTAAAGTCTTTATTTTACTAACTGTTTAGAAACTCCAGGGATTTACTATATGCACATCTTAAGTATTTAYCTGACTATCAGTGTGCATGTGCTGGCATTCTAAGTAAGGATTAGTTCCAGGGAGTACTGYCCTGGTGGGGTAGCATAGCAGAAATCACTAACACAGTGTTCAACCTGGTGAATCAGGCCATCCACCTGTGCCTCTTTTCTCTTTTAGGTGCTTTGAAGACATGAAGGTCGAGAGGTGGAGCAGAGGTATCTTGAAGAGGAACAGATGAGGATGAACAGATGTGTCATAAGGAGGAATGATAAGACRTGCGTGTTGCTTGGTGAGTTACTAGCGATAAAATAGAGGGAAAGGAGAAGGATAACGGGACAGTCAGTACTACTGGTAGTAAGCAGTCAGCACGCATAGCAACACAGCACAGCTGAGCATGTTTGAACAAGAAAGTCCACCAATAATGAAAGGATTAGAAGGTAGTTACACTTATAGCTAGCCTTGCTTGAATGGAGCAGGAGGAAATCACTCTTTTCTGGAAGATGGTATTGTTTCCCTCCTCTCTAATGTGTTTTAGAATAGTTGCTTCTTGAGATGCGTCTGCAACCTTGTGTAAGAGTTAAAAAAAAAAATAGCATGAMCAGACCTGAGAAGTTAAAACCCTTGCCTTGCCTTGGTTGCTGTGTATCAGTTTCACTCTAATTGTGCACGTAACCAGCACCTTTATATCAGCATAGGCAGGTGCCCTGTGTTGGTGCACACACGTGATCACTGTGTTAGCAGTTCTGTTCTAAATCRGAATTGTTCTCTTTTCATTTCAAACTGTGTTCCGTTTTCATTCGCTTGTTGGGAATCGTAAGCGGTGGGAAAATTGCGTTGCCCTTGCCACAGGGCTCCCTCTGTTCAATCCCGAGCAAGTGTTTTAGCGCCTCGCTAGTGCGGGATTAGGCTGCCCTTCGGATGCTGTAAATTATCCCAGCTGAATGGAAGTAAACAGCGCKGGGGTTATGTACGTGCGGATCAGCGTTTAACGTCTCTGTGCAGAGCCCCCTTGGCAAATGCACCCGGCGGTTTCGGAGCTTGCAGAAGGCCGGGGCGGGCGCCGCTCCCCCGTGCCTCGGCTGCAGCCTCGCACGGCCTGCGCTCCGGGAGCACAGAGGCAGCGGCAGCCCAGGGCTGGGCGCAACGCCCCGCACCACCTGCAGGAAGGACGCGCTGTGGTCAGCATCCCTCACACCTCCACTGAGGCTCTGCCGTTCCAAACCCCCCGACTGCCGAAAGGACGCGGCAGCAGCCTGTAGCCCTCCTCCTCCAACCCCAACCTCACTTTCTCGTGATGGTGTGTGATGCTTGTCGCTAACATCTGGGTGTCTGGTTTCAAAAAGCCTGCTGTCCAGCAATGGTATGGATTTGGAAAGGGATGATTAAAAAAAATGTGTCCGTATTCCGTGCTTACTATGAGCAGTTGCATCAAAACAGAGTAAAACACCATCACTTTTAACATGATTGACTCGCCAAATAAAAACAGTGAGACAGGCCACCTTTGAGGGTGTTTGCTCAAGGTGGCCTGCGGCTGATGCGTCAGGAAGGCCGTTGCTTCTGTTGCTTTTGCAAGATCTTCTGAGACCGCTGACGTTTCTTAGGATAGGGAATCTTTTTTTTTTTTTCTTAGTTTATCATGTGGGCAGTACGTCTCATCCTTCTTGACCGACTGTTGTTGTCAGTCTCTTTCTGTGTATGTTAAATTATAAATGTCTTAGAAACTATATGGCTAGAATTGCCTTTCTTTACCTTAACAGGTTTGCCTTTGCCTGCAGGGATCCTCAGTATCCACCAAAGGTCGTTTTTAATGATCTAGCAAATAGCAGGGGCTAATGACTTCAATCACAGAAATTATTTATGGCTTGTATCTTTGAGGATGAAGCTAWTGTCAAGATATTCAATTTCTAATCCTATTGTTGGCTTAGGATAAAAACAAGCGATGCTAAAATGCTGCAGATTGATTATTAGGTTTTTTGTAGTGGAATGTCTGTGGGCGGATGGGCAAACAGCAGTGAGGATGTAACAGCATGTAATTATTTGATTGGATCTTCATCCTGTGTTCCAAAAATGCTGAATCAAGAAAATCCTTGCGGCAAAAAACGTGCTGCCCCCCTCTCGCGCAGCTTCTCTCTGCACTGGCCGGACTACGCAGAGTGCTGAGATGTGGGTGGTGACTTACAGATTTCCACGTGAGTTCTACAAAAACCATGTTAATTGAGAGATGACAGGGCTTTACATTCCTAAGGCTCAGTCAGGGAAAGAAAACTGTCCTGGGATCAGTCAATTAGCTAGGCATGCTTAGTTTTCTTTGGTAATGGTAGGCTTGTTTTCCCCAACAAGGTCAAATGTTAAGGCCTGTTTGGTTTTGTGGCAGTTCTCTTCAGTATATTTGAAATCCATTACCAAGAATAAGGTATTTGTGCTGGAAATAGGCCAAATGAAAGCAGTTTGTAAGTTCAAATAACCCTATCATTTACTCTTTGGAACTGAAACTTCCTTCTTGTGCTTTAGAGGTTCCACCTTAGCCAGCTGGAKGTCCTTCACCTATACGGTGCTTTGGTGTTTGTATCCAAACACCTTATAATGGGATTCTTCCTGCTGATAAACAAACCATAGTAAWATATGACACTGATCCCACGTAGCTATCAGTTGCATCTCAAACATCACAGCCATCTGATGAAATTATTGACTATGAGAAAATAAAATCATTGACAGGGGAAGCCAGGGGAACGCCCCGTTTCCTACTGCAGGATCCTGCAGCCCCGTCTGCTGCTGTTCAGAGCTCCTGAGCCCACACGCGTCTCCCCGCTGAGGCTGCGGGTACAAGGTGGGCTCCTCCTGCGAGCAGCTCCGTGACGGGCACGCTCTGCGCTCACGGAGCTCTCATCCTTTGCTCGAAGCGGCCGCAGGGGCTTCRTGCTGAATATAGGGGCACTGGGAGAAATTGCAGGTGAACTACACGGCGCCGTAACGGGGCTGCTGGTTCCTGTGGCGCCTGGGGGCGGCCCCCTGCATTCAGTGCTGGCACCCGACGTCAGCCGTGTCTCGGGTTTGCAGGAACGCTGTGGGAGCCACAGCGGCAATAAGTGTAGAGACGGGGACTCTGCAAAGCAGAACGCACGGTGTCGTCCGCGCGCTGCGAGACTTTGCTCCCCCAGCAAACCAGCTGGGTGGTTCAGGAGCCCGGTTTGATGCTTACAGGTTTAAAATTGYGTCTCGCTCTTTGTTTATTCCCATACCTATAATCATCTCTGACTCTTTCTTTTTCACAGTGTTTCATAGGAAGAGCCCACATACCTGATGCTGATTAATTCTGCTGGACTGGGTAACCGGCTCCCCTGTGGATATCCTGTTTTCCAGTGAATCATCATTTCTCCTTGATACATCCTCTAACTCAGATCAAAGATCCAGRATATATTAGATATGAAGACATCAGACAGCTCAAACAGATTAGAAGAGACACGCACGAAAAAATGCATCCCAGCTTCTCTCGTGTCCTGCTGGAAATTGGCATGCTGAACACACTCCTAAGAACTTGCCGTAAAAGTGACAGTAGACAAAAAATACGAGACTTTGGAAATKATTTATTTTAGCTAGAGTCTTCTACAAATTAGCCTTTCTAAGTATTTACACTTTTGTATTTTCTTAGTTTTCCCTCCCGCTCGGAAAGTCTTGGGGCAAGATTCTCATCCAATGCAAACGGCGTCTGTAAACTCTGGTGGAGCTGCRCCGCCAAGGACCTGGTTCTGTCCAAGGGTTGAGTCTTGCCTACAAATACACAGATTAAAGGAACCTGAAAACACGTGCTCTGTTTTTCCAAGTTTATGTAGCCTCTTGCGCTCTTTTATTCCGTTTTCCATCTAGTTACACAAACAACCCAAAGAATACYGGTGAAATGCCCAAAACTTAGGGTCACGAGGTCAAGCTAGATTATGTTAATAGTCCCTTCTCCCCTTGCAGTCTTTGAACACGTCTTATCTGGTAAGTCAGCTAAAGCATTTATTTCAGCTCTGTTTGATCTTGATGATTGCACAAATAATTAGTCTTCTAAGATTYTGAACTTTCTTAAAATATAGATTTTTAAACCCTCTTTTTAATGAGGGCCTCTAAGAATGAGAGCCGGGTTTGACCTAAGGCAGCAGGCCGTGTGTTCRGATAGCGGGAGGGACCATTTCTATGGCAGCGTTTGAACAGTGTAAGAAGCTGTTCCTGCAGCAAGGAGAAGCAGTTGAATGAAGGACCAAGGACGGTCCTTGTTGCGTCGTGRAACTCGTAGGATAGGAGGAGCAGACGTGCTGCTCTGTAATGTTAGGCCGGGCTGTGTYGGGTGGTTGCTGCTAGGCTGCTGGCTCTTCACTCAGCTTCTGCAGCGTGGCTGCACTTTGAGTGGGGGAGGACACGTCGCCTCCAGAGCGGTCTGCCTGAGCTCGCGCGCTGCGAACAATCAGCCAAAGACGATGGAGGAGAGAATCCCCAGCAGGATTCTGCAGATACCCAGCAAAATCGTTAGATCTGCCCGTTCACCGTCAGGGAAGTCTTGGTGGCGCTGAGCTCATTTCTTTATCCAGACTATCCTCTGTCTGCGTGCTCAGGTGTTGCGCAGCCCCTGATGTTGGCTGGGGGGAACACGTTGGCAGGGTCTGATGCTGGGCTGTTCTTGGTCTGCAGAGACCCGGCTATGGGGCTGGCGCCCGTGGCCCGGGAGCAGGGGCCGGAGTTCCCCCTCAGAGCAGCTCCCTGGCTGGGGCCGCAGCAGCCGCGTGCCCAGGTGGGACTGGGGCCGAGGGGGTGCGAGGCGGGAGCCTCCTCGTCCAGCCCTGGGCTCCTCGGCTCCCTTGGAGGAGTCTAGGTGTTTCTGTTGGTGCCTGCCCCCCTTACCTGGAAGCTGAAGACACCAACTGCTGGTGGCCCAGGTCGGCAAGGCGGTGCGTAGGTGCCAGAGAGGCCTGCGAGGACCCAGTCGTGTCTGCAGCTTCGCTTCCCCGGGGTCCTCCTCCTGCCACCCAGGGCAATGATGAGGGAGACGAGAACTGCTAGGGGGGATTAGGCAGGCGCCAGTTCCTCAAGGAGTCTGAACTCCGACTTCGTTGTATGGGGAGCCACCAACTGAGAACTTCCTGTTCCGCTGGTCCAGAACCGCTTTGTTTGTTTGTGTGTTGGTGTGACTGCGCTTTTGTGAGCCCCGCGTCCGAGTACCAAGAGGGCCACGCAGGTCTCTCCAGGAACATGGTGCCAAATGTGGGAGAATCCCTTGGGATCCCAGCTGTGCCCATATCCTTGCACACACTTACACATGCTGCCCTCTGAGTTCCAGCTCGCCGCTTAAAAGAGAGAGCCCAGGGAAGGGGGTGGGTTTGCAGTTTTGGAGGAGAGATAATGAGTGCTTTTAAAATTATTGTTTGGGACAATTATTGAGAAATTACAATTTTGAGAAAATTAATGCAAAGCCTGGCTTTAGTGATGTCGGGAGCAGCCTCTTGCTGCCTTCAGAATAGCCGGGAATTCACTCCCGGATTTTAAGGCCAGAGCATGGAGAATAGGTAAAACCTGATTACGGGCATTTCTGGCACAATGGGCATTGCTGTTAATGACACAGGAAAGCGATTTTCCTTTTTAACCTGGCCTTGCTCCTTCAAGCAAATTAACGTCTGATACATTTGCATTTCCATGTGTCATTAACCCAGATGCCTGGTACAGGAGCTAAAGCCTGTGTCTGCTGGCAAAAGTAAATCCTACTAATGTGCTTTTCCTAGCGCGCGGGGAGGGGAATTTGGAATCTCTCCTTTTGAAGCTGACTTGCTATTTTGACTAATTGCTTCTGGTAACAGTTAATAGCATTTTGTAAAGGCACTTCATCTGCTGACAGCAGATTGATGCAAGGAAGGGACACAGTTCACGTTTCCAGGGGGAGCATCGGGAAAGCCATTACCAGCTTCATTAATCTGTTAATAATAAAATTAGAGTACAAATAAAATGTGACAAATTGGGTTCTGTTGTGAAAGTCACTTTAACGGGAGGCTCTGAATAAAGGTCAAAACACACTCTGATTTCTGCTGTGTTTTAATAGCAGAATCAGAGGAGAGCCTTGCGGAAAGGCTGTAATTAATCCGGCGATACTGTAATTGTCCCCAAATGGTACAGAAAGAATTTGACAAGCAATTTTTCTTCTTTTTCCTGGAGAGCATTTAGAAAACCTGGAAGCTAAGGCTTTGTCACACAACGTTTCAGTGCTAGYCCCGTTTCAGAGGCAGCGCTCAGCAGTGTGGGTGCAGCAGGCGGGCGCGCGGCAGCTGCCCTCTGCTTGCAGCTGCTGATTCAGTGGGAACGCAAGRGCGCAGCGGGGCGAAAGGGCAAGGGAAGCCCTCTGGGCACAGGCCTCCTTGCAGCAGGCGCAGAGRTGAACCTGGCGTTGGAAGCAAGTTGAGGAACGAGAGGAGAAACCCCCTTCTAGCAGGGACGGGGGCTTGATGCCAGAGGCCTCGCGGAGAGGGGAGGGCTGTGTAAAACCGTCCGGAGCAGCAGCAGGGAACAGCGCRGGGGATCGGGCTGCAGGGCCCCGAGCAGGTGCCCGTCAGGGCTCTGCTGCCCTGCAGCTCCCTCGCTGGCACCGCAAGGAGGGCAGTTCTGTATCTCTCTCACCTGCGCATAGGATCCTGCCTGCTGCAAAGACGGCCSTGCTTTAGGCTCCTCTGCTTCAGCTCCCTGCCTTATCCCGTGTTCCTCTCCCACCCAGGCCTGCTCTCTCTTCCTTGCAAACGCCGCGGTGCACAACCCAATGCAGAGAGGGCACCCACAGTGAGTGGGGATGCTGCCAGGCCCGAACCCCCCAACCCAGGCTCACGCAGTCCAGCAACCCATCACGGGCCGCAGCGGTGGCTGTAAACACTCCCAGCTCCGTAGCTTTCTTCTCCAAAGGCAACTGCTGCAAGAGCAACCCCCTCGCCTTGATCTCTGGAGTGCTCAGCTCTTCGAGCAGGCCAGCCCAGGAATTTTAGAGGACAGCGGGTGAACTATAGCCCACCAAAGGGAAATCTGGTGCCTTTTTCACAGCCTCTTTTAATGATCTCATTGACAGCCTCCTGCTCTTCTGCTTTAGATTATAGATGTTGGCAAAAAGGCGTTTATAACCCAGGGTTATGTATCTTGCCACCCTCTGCAATACATTTCTCCACAAAGGTAAAAGCGGATGCCAGGGGAGACCTCTGCCTTTGTGCTCAAATCCATCGGCTGCCCATGGCCAAGAGCACGGAGCTTCACTTTTGTCRTTGTCTCTTTAGGCACTGAGTAACAAAGCGCACGTAACCTCCTGCGTGGAGGATCGGGATGAGGATAAACAACACAGACAAACRTTTATTCCATGTCGAATACAGTGTCTATTGAGAGAGATGGGTTTATTCTTTTTTCCTTTATAAAGCAGTGGCAAGAACAGCATCTCCCTGCTGCTCTTGGGGGTGTCCTTTCAGCAAAAGATGTTCCAGATGTGCAGGAACTTGACAGGTTAAACCATTATTTAATCTGCAGTTTATGGCAAATAGGTAAAGATAGGAAGAGGTGAAAAAGTGGATTGCCTCATTCCAGCATTAGCTGGAATTCCTCTTAGCTTTTCTCATAAATTAAACAGCTTTCTTTTCTGTTCTGTTTTTCCCAGCTCTCTGGGGCTATTACAGTAAGAAAAGAAAAGAAAAAAAACTCAGACGAGAAACAAGTTTTTAATCAAGAAAATATTAGCCTGCCCAAGTATAAGTAGAGGGACATATAACTGATATAACTGTTGATAGTCTGGAAAAACAAACATTTCCTGGAAGAGTCTAGAAAAGCTCAAAGYAGAGATTTTTCATTTTCAGGAGATGCTTGAGAAATGACTTGATGAACAAGCTATGTGAGAGACAAGGCTATTCAAGCTGGCAAAGAGTAAAGAAGAAACAAAAAGCAAAAGCTGGAAGCTTAGACACGAGCACTGTTACAAAGACAGCAGGCAAACAACTGTATGATGAGGACATGCAGCCAATATTAGAACAGCTTAATATGGGCTGATCTCCATTCCTTTCAGTCTTATGTCAATACTTGGATATCTTTCTCTAGGGTTCAATCAGAAGTTTTGAGCCTGGTACAGAATTTGCTGAATGAGACTCTTTGGCCTGTATTAAACAAGAAGATGGAGTAGAGAGTCCTAATGGTCCCTGTGGCTTTAAAATATATGAGCAGATGAATTTATGGGCCTGGAGTTGCCTGCAGTCAGCTGATGCGTTGGACACCAACTCTTTACCGCTCTCAAGGAACTCCCAGTCTCAGCTGAGGAAGCTCTAACAGATGGAGCTCGCTGAGTGTTTTGCACAGGGGAGAGTCTAGGGGTGAGACTAGGGGAGAGGTTTTTAACTGGGGAGAGCCTAYGTCCTGACATCCAAGCCCCCTGATCCATATGGATTTGTGGTCTTGATACAACTGGTGCCACGCAGAGCCTGAAGACAGTCATCAAAACAAGTGCAAACCTTAAAATCAGCTGTATGTCGTTGAAGGGACCTTTCTCTGATAAGACCAAAAATCAGCAACGTGAGTGAATCTTTGAGTTTACGGGGCCTAAAAGGGCCAGAATGAGAACAGGAAAGAAAATATTTGTACTCCTGTTTCACAGTCATGGGCCCTGAGTTCTCTCTCTTACCAGGGCTGAACCSGAAGATTCTGCTCCCAGAGAGCTCCGCCTTGCTGCTGCTGGTGCCGGGGAAAGCCCTCCTGTGACGAGAGGTGCTGATAGCTGCCTGCTGGGGATTGCCCTTCTCTCAGTGTCCTAGACCTCTTGAAGCCAGAGCAGGTGGCATCTGCCAGGCTTTGCAGGCGCCCCACCAACTCCCTGGGGGAGTGAACGGGGGCAACTGGTTGGGGCATGGGAAGATCCCTGCAACCGGGGGGCCTGGTGGTGCCCTAACTGAGCAAAGGCTGAACCCCTACCAGAAACAAGGCTGGGATCCAACTACTACATCTTTCTCCACACCATGAGACCATCCTCAGTGGGGTCCTCCTCACCCTTCCCRTTCTCCTTTCACTTGCCAATCTCGCCTGTGTTTTAGTTATAAGATTCTMTTTGCCTTTGATATTTCCCCACATTTTCCCTAAGTAAGCCTGTGTTTGTCATGTTAAACACATTCTCTCTGCAACAGAATGAAGCAACTGCTTTTAAAAGATAATATTCCCCTTTCTGTTATTACCTCTTTATTTCCTCTGTTACTTTTCTTGGTGAGTTATATGGGGAAGAAATTACTGTTATCTTGTCTCGAGGTTTCCCTGAGGAATCTTGTCAAAATGAGCAGTCCTTTTACTAAGCCTTCCCATAGAGATTGAGCAAAAAATAAAACAAAATAATTAAATGGCTCCTGAAAGAATTCTGTGCCTACAACTCCGGGGGAAAATAACGGCTCCATATATGCTATTTCCTAAGTCTGTACTGTACTTTAGCATTTACGTTCAGCACATGGTGTCATCACCATCATCAGACCCAAGTGCTTTCCAGGCGTGCAACTGAGTGACGTGACTACCCAGTGTCATGCGCTTGTCCTCTCGTCCTCTCCCCAGTGGGAGACACCTGTGCAACTGAGAGTCTTCCTCTGGAAGCAGAGTGGTTCTGAGTGAGGCGTATTTTACTCTTGGTTTCAGTACGCTTGTTATCATCTCACCCATTAAAGAAGCTTAGTGCCCCTGGGGGAGTGAGTGTTCCTGCTGGCTGCCCATCCTCCTGAGTGCTCAAGTAAGTGGTGGGGGGAAATGAATGTTTGGAGAGTTTGTGCCAAGTTAGAAATAAGAGGCTGAATTTCATACTGCTAATGCACCTAATCTGTGCCTACAAACCCGCCTGATGAATAATGTCTTGGCTCACTCCGGTGCATAAAACTATCCCGCTCCCATGCAAAGTGATGGCCACCACAGCAAAGTAGTGGCGTGGAAACCTTGAACTCCCCTTGTCTTCCTTTTGTTTGTTTGTTTTTCACAAAGTGCACATGGATTCCTCAACTTTGGAGTTTGCTTTTCTCCTCGGATCAAATGCTCTGAAGCYGTTTAGCTTTCTGGCTCATCCGTTCCCCCTCACTTCTCCGAGAGTGAGGATTGCAGCGCTCAGTCCTGCGGGACGCGGATCTCCTGGCGCCAGCTCAACAAACCACTTAGGCAAGGGTTTGCATCTTAACCACGCGAAGGAGCTGAGTCGCTGGAGTGAATGGGACTATGCAGGGGGCTGCGGTGGGATTGTATTCCCTGCCCTGCGGCCTGACCCGCTGGCAAAGACCTCAACCCGCTGCTTCCCGCAGGGCCATCACTTGGGCTTGACCTGAGGCTGTGTTTGTTTATCCTGGAGCTGAGCAAGTCCATGGGGACTTCGATGACTCTGCCCGAGACTGCCCGGCTCGCCAGTTGGAATCTCCTCGGAGCCGTCGCTAGGCAGGAGCAGACGGCTGGGAAGCGGGGCTCTCATTTGGCCTGAGCGCAGCTGGGGCGCCTCGGTCGTGCCCGCTTCAGGGCCCTGCGGCGTGGGCCCCCTCCCCGGGCTGGCCGGCCGGTCGCGTTCGGGCGGGGAGGAGGCGTGCTGMGYGGTGCCGGCAGGGGAGGCCGTGTTYGTATCTCTGGCTACCTGGGCTAGGGGAAGCGGTACCCTGGTAGCGACCACGGCCTGGTAGACTCGGTGACCACGAGRGCTTCCTGCAGCCCCCCACCGGGATGGTGAGCAGAGCAGGGAGGGCGGCTGAGCAGGGGCTYGCACAGGCTCTCTGCTCTGCAGGAAAAAAGCAAAAACAACAGTGTGAGGCGAGATCACCCACGGGACTGGTAAAGCTCCCGAGCCAGCCAGAACTGGCGCATCCCTATTTTTTTTCTTTTTTTTTTGGTGGGGGAGCAGGGAAGTTGGGCAGTGAGGAGAGGGGAAGGACGCTCCAATGGTCTCAATTACTCTGTTGACTACAAAAAATTATTTTTCTGTAATGACCTCAGCAGGGAGCAGGCAGCTCCTTTTGTGTATTAAATTGAAATCTCAGGGGAAACATTAGGCCCCATAATTCATATTTCTGAGATGCAATTTAAGTCTTTCATCCAAAAAAAAAAACCCGCAACTCATAATAGCGGGGCTCTGTGATACCCAGTAGATTCATTTTCATGAGAAGGATAAAAATAGCCAGCAACATATTAACCAATTCCATGAGCAGAACAATTGTAATGGTAACAAAAATCTGACATGGACATGGCTTCCTAAATGCACACACAGGCTTTATGGATGACTCGGAAGGGAAAGGCTGCCTTAAACATTTAAACGTCTTTGTATTAAGATAGAGGAGGGGGAAAACTCCCTAGCCTGCTCATTAAGAATGACATCCATGAGCARTTTCCAGAGAACAGGGGACCAAACCGATGCATCTCTCTGTCTCATCTAGAAAAAGCCCTCTCGGCAGGAGGAGCGCCTTGCTTAGGCTGTCGTCACTCGCACTGCCCTGAATTCCCTGCGGACGGAGCAGGTCTGCGYGAGTAGCAGCGGTCACATGTTGGTGACTGTGGAGCACACAGTAGTTCCCTGGATGCGTAACACCTGCTGGCTCAGCCCTCGTGTTTTGAGGAGCTCCCACCTGTGCCGTCTCCCCAGCGCTGGGGTGTTGTTGAGATCTGCCCGTGAGCACAGGGGAGCAGCAGCCCCTGCCCCGGCCACCCAGCTCRACGGCAAGCACAACCCCTCCGGGCTCCACGTTGCCGCGTGTGCTCAGGCCAGCTGCCCTGSGGAGAGCCCTGCGACGTTAGGAAATCTCTAAGGAAGCAGGCTGAGASCACACACTGCCCCATAGCACTCATGCAAACCATGCGTCTACCAGGTACTAATTTTCTGTACATATCTTATTTGTCAAAAAAAAAAGAAAAAAAAAAGAGCAGAAAATGGTTTTTAACTTTTTAACTCTTGATTTAACAAGAAACTGCTTTTTGTCCTCAGAAACTGTTTTGGAACCAGTTACTTGCCAGGTCCAGCAGCCGGTGTATGCGGCTGATACGTTTTCATCAACACAAGGGATATTAGCCATTTCCTCTTGTGTCTGACCACCAATGCCTTACTGCTTCTCTTCTACGATGTGTCAATGAGTAGATAAACGGCTGTTTTCTTCTGTAATTCTCCCCATCAGCCTGCAGTGGCAGAAACCTAAGGAATAAACCCAAAGACCAAAGAAGGAGATGAACTGGCAAGGGRAAAAAAAGAAAAAGATATCCCAGTGTTACATAGGAAATTCAAATATTAAAAGGATGGAAATCCCTTCACAAGGAATTCAGGAGGTGCTCCCCACATGTTTTAGCCGCGTAGTATTATCCCATGGAAGAGGCACTCCTGGCCACTGCTGCGCGCCGTGACGGAGGCGAGCGCTGGGCCTGGATTCTCCTCCGGCAGGGGACTGGGAATCAGCATGATTTAGGCAGCTCGGTGGCTGCGAGTAATGGCCKGCCCAGAAACTTTAGCCAGGCACAGGAACTCTCAAGACAGAGGCAGCTCTATCTCAATGCTTTTAATTGCTCTGAAGACAGGTAATGTCCATTAATATTTGACCTCTAATTAGGTTTTTAAGGGACGGCTCTATTGAAAACCAATTATATCATGAAGATGTGTGTGCAGGCTTAAACCAAACCAATTTATTTTTCCCTCTTCCTCAGCCCTGTCAGCAACTTTCACTTGAACAGGGAGCCCTCCTTTTCCCAGAAGGACCCTGCCCCATCGCTCCTGCCCCGGGTGCCCGTGAGCCTGGGCTTGCCCTGTCTGCTCCGAGAGGCCAAGAAGGTGAGAAGCAGGTGGCTGCTGCCCTGCGCTCACACAGGGGTGCTGAGAGGATGGCGCTGCCACAGGGCAGCTGGGAGGTGCCAAAGGCCCAGCGGGCCCCAGCTGCCCCAGACCCGCAGCCCTGCATGGCCGGGACTCACGATCCGCAAGGTGAAGCCAAGGCTGCTCCAAGGCACCYGGCACCTGCCCCTTGCGCAAGGCCTCTCAGGCAGCAGGACGGGAAAACSCTCCCGGGCAGCTCGCCTGGAGCATGAATACAAACCGTGGCTACGGTGCAAGCGCTTAGGGCTGGAAACGTGAACAGAAATGCTCGGCCTTGCACTTCCCACTGCAGCAGTCCTGGGTTTTTACTCGTTATCAGGGATACCAACTGCAGGGGCTGAGAGGGGACAGCAGAGAGCTGAGCARGACACTCCTCAGGGTGGTAGTTCCCTGCCAGGGAATATTCGCTTTGCCCCAATATGAGAAAGCGCAGAGGTTTCCTTTGTTCCTTTTCTGTTTTCTCTCTCTTCCAAACTCCCCAGTCTCCAAGCTGTCCAGATGTGCTGATATCATCCAACAGGCTTTGCATAACTTTCCTCCTGAAAAGAAAAAAGCAACCCTAAAAAATAAAAGTGCTGCAGTAGCAGTTCCTATGGAAATTTATTATTTTAATAAGATCCTGTTCTGCACTCAAAACCAGACTAACAGCTGCTCAGAGACCAGCTGCTTCCCTTAAATTCATTGAGTTTCTGGGTGAGCGTGGACATTTGGGATGTCAGTTTGAACACTGCTAAGACCAAACCAGAAACAAGCTTCTGCTGAAGCTGAAAACTCAGTTTAGAAATCAGGTACCCGTTTTCTTTTCCCCATGGATAGGAAAGGAAACATTAATCAGGTAAGCTCCCTTCCTGCCTCGAAAGAGCAAAAACCRTCCTGATTTAGGACTTTATTGCAGACAAATCACTGGACAGCAGGACAGCTGAAATTAGGCTGTTTGCCGTATGTTATATCGCCAGATGTACCTCCCTCCCTATGCGTTCCAYGCAAAGATTCATTAGGATCAAAGCTCAGTTTTAAGGCAAGCCTGCAGTAAAACTGCTGCAGATCCGTGCATTCATCTTCATGGGTTTGCAAAGGAGCGTGAAAGCTGAACCCTGCTTTTGCTGACATGAAAAAGACAGAGGTACTATGTGAGACCGGGATCAGTTCAGAAACTGTGACCCTGGCAGAGTTTTACTTCCCAGTTGAAACTGGGCAAATTTTCTGGACCATGTAAAGAAACYTCTGGGCCTTCTGAAGCCTGGTGTCCTTGTCTGGGAGATACGGAATGAGCTGCTGAGATAACTTTGCTTCTTGCTGTTCCCTTGGGCTGGGGATCCCCCTGTTTGGTGCCGGGTAGCACATTCCCTTCCTCCTCCTCCTCTTCCGCCTCCGTGTGCTGCTTTCTCACAGTGTCACGCACTAAAATACAGCCAAGCACGAGCACATCTGCCATGCACCACTCTCCGACTTCCTTTCTGGGAGTTTCTGCTGCATCCAGCGTTCCCAGAGGAAAACGAGAGAAGGCTGTCAGCCCCCAAAAAGCTGTGGGAGTCTTACCCTTTTCTGGTCTAAAGCTGAGAAAACACTCAACACGCTCTGACATCTAGGAGGCCGCATGCCGTAAGATCACTCCCTTTTGCAAAGAGCAACTGTGGAAAGAAGGGGGAAAGGGCTTTTCAAATTCAAATGTGCTTAAGCCATCTTTCCTGAGAGAARAACTTGAGTGTATACTTAACTCTGATGTTATGTTAGCAGTGAATTTAAGATCTAAGGACCTCCGATAACTAGAAGTCTCATGTGAATTTAAGCAAGTTTTCTAAGTAGTGTCTGCATTTCTTCCACCCATGAATTTGAAGATAATGAATTGGAGAAGGGATCACGTTGGCTTGTTTGTGGCCAGAAGAATAGATCTGGACTAATTATTCTCCTTCTGCTCCACTATGAAAGTGCTTTGAAAGAGCCACTTCCTCCCCTATTTCAGCAAGCGTTGACAGAGGGCTGGAGCCGGAGCACGATACCCATCGCTGGGAGAAAATGCAGCTTGCTCTCATCCGCTGGCTGCATCTGACCAGAGCTCCCCACGGACGTGCTCCTCGTTGGGTTTATTCCTCTCTGGCCCCAAAAGTATGAAAGGTTTTTTAGRAGGTTCTGCATCTGCCACGCACCATAGCTCCTTAGGGGTGTTTCATCTCAGTTATGTCACCACCTCCTCCTCAGGTTTCTCTCTTTAACTTTCTTTCTGTCCCACCACGCACAGCTCAGCACACTTGGCCTTGGGCACCAACTGCCTGCAGTTTGATTTAGCACTGAAAACCTTTCAAATCTCAAGCCTAACACCCTCAAGGCACAGCACCTCGCTCTGCAACTGCTCTGCTGGGAGCTACAGGTACACCCAGGTGTGGCCCAGTGGGAGGAAGGGGACCAGAGCTGCCAGCTAATTACCAAGCCTGCCAGAGAAGCTGCTGCAAGCTCTCCAAACACAGCCGGGAGAAAACCAACAGAGCAGAGATCTGGAGGGACTGGGAGGAGGAGGAGGAGGAACAGGTTATTTCAAGGGGATTAAAAGGTCAGAGGACTCCATGTGGAGAAGGCAGAGCAAATCCACCCAAAGCTGTTAGCATGGGATCATCTGAAAAACAAATCCGAGGGCTAATCCTGCAGCCTGATCAAGAAAGCGGCATATGTCAGAGAAGATGGTCATGTCCCCCCAGCCCCGCAGGGCATGTCCTACCTCATGGATGARCTCACGCAGTGTCCCTCCTCCAGTGTCCCCTTACATGGAGCTCCACGTCCCCCTTGGTGGGCTCCTCTCCTTGCAATTACTGGGATACACTTAGGGGGGATTTCCAAGGGGAAATTCTTCCATACTCAGCCTGATACAGAAGACTATCGTTGCTCCTGGGAGAAGGGGACAGCATGAGAGGAAGTCCTCCAAGACTAGCTTAGTCTTCCCGACTAGGAGTTAGCAAGCTGTGATATTCATGAGAGGGCATATTTGGGTCTACTACTAGTTAGCAGGAGTGTCTCAGGCCCAGTGGAGTTGATTTTGGCTTTGCATGGATATGGGCACCAAATAGCTCACTTCAAAGCAGAGGTCATGCTCTGCCCCCTACTCATACAGTGTGGGATGGAAAAGAAGACAGGGTGTAGAGTTGTGCTATGACCACCCCAAGACTATGAACCTCCTTGGCCCATGTGCTTCACCTCAAAAGTGTAAGTGCAATACTAAGAACCACTTTATCCACATCCTGMCATTTCCTATCCCTAATATTGCTCTTCTTCACAGTTAAGGATAGAGAGCATCTTTACACCATCTCCAAGCATCTTTTTCTCCACAGGTGTTTCTAGGAGTTGCTTCTGCCCCATGAAGGACTTTTTAATATAGCCCAACTTATCTAAATAGACTGCAGAGCAAAAAGTTACCAGGCACTCTCTCCCAGAGCTTGGACATTTGATTTTTCTCTTCCAACACTTTATTCTGAAGGGACTAATCTTGTTTACAACTCCTTAGAGACACCAGTTCTCCAGCTGACAGAGCTTTTCAGCAACCTCAGAGCAAAGGAACTAATGTTTGTCTTTGGGATTAAGGGCCTGACCCACAGCCCCTGTAGACCAGAGGTCTCACTGGGCTCTGCAAGGAAGCCCTGAACTGACACAGCGAGTGTCTGATGCTGAGTGGGAGCTCTCTGGTACTAGCTGTGGTTTCCCCTGTCCAAAGCGAAATTTTTAATCTTCTCCTCCCTCCCTCCAAAAAGCAGCTGTTGTGAAAGGACCTCAGCAGAACTGTCCACTTCATTCCCTGCCACCATGAGCCATGGTGGGACACGGTGGGTAATGGGGCTGCKGGCACCGCTTGGCCAACTTCCTGARCAAAACCCGAGCGCTGCTGGTGGCCAGCTCCTGGCACTAAACTTTAGAGCAAGGCACCACCTAGAGGCACGCGAGCTGAAGCTAGGCTGGAACAGCTAGGCCCAGGCTTCAGCTTTTCACCGCCAGAGTAACAATGCCCTCTGATGCCTATCACGACCTAAGAGCATTAGCAATCTCATTTTCCTGGTTTTTATTTTATCAGAAAAAGGTYGGTTAATCTAAACAGTAAAGGCAAATCTGGAAGAACTCTGAGAGAACGAGTTGTTTCCAAATTAAAAGGGAAACCCAGCCTGCAAAGCAGCAGTAAAAATAACCCAGGGAATTCTTTAGCTAGGCTATCTTTGTAATGCATGCAAGATGTGCTCAGTTTATCAGGAACTTGTGTTAGGCTTTTTATTAAMGTCTCAGCCTCACTTTTTCTCCATTAAACAAACACAGTTTCTGCAATTGTCTGTTGTCCTCAGCCCTGAGCGGCCTCTCGAGCGCGGAGCCAACTAGCACTGCACAGCATGACTGACGGGAGGAGCTCCTTCTCTTTTCTCCTTGTTCAAGGCATTTGCTTTGGCACTTTGATGGTGAACTGAGGTATCAAATCCCTGCTCCGAACCAGCTGGGTTCCACTCCTGGCACTCAGGCCCATCATTTGGAACCTGGAAAAGAAAATTCTCTAYGTCTCTCTCAAGAAAAGGATTTCTTCTTTACAGATTATCCTTTTCTTTTTGCAACCTCTCTTCTGCCATAAACCTGCCTCCGGCCTCCCCCAAAAGCAAAGATAAGAAAAAAGATCATTGCAGATTGGTCTTGGTTGGTTGGTTTGGCCTTTTTTTGGTTGGTTGGTTTTGCTATACAGTATGCATCATGAAGATTTTTGTGCATCACTGAAGTTCTTTTATTATTAAGTAATTCTCTGTAATAGTAATTGTATTGCAAAAGTGYCATCTGCTCCATGAAGCTCTTGAGCTTTTGATTTAATACAATAGGGGCTCAGATGCTTCATGGCAGGCAGGGAAGTATAGAAGGGTGACCAAGACCCTGACCTGTAAGCCCAGAAACAGGGGCTTCCAGACTGGGCACAGTCAAGTAACCTTTGAGAAACTCTGGCCCTTGTTGATAAGACAAAAAAAAAAAAATTAAAAAAAAAAAAATCAGAAAAGGTTTGCTTTCACTTTTACAAAATTGTAGTTCAGATTGCATGCAACTAATCAGCTTTTTTATATTTTCGCTACCGTGTACTTTGCTCCAAGGAAATGCATTGCAGATTACGCATCTCAAAGAGCAGGTTACAGTACTGCTCTTCCCAGGCCTCAGAGCTGGAGCGCTCCCTGCCAGGGCCTGGTAACCAGCTTGCAGCACTGCCCTCTCTTGGAGAACACAAGCAGCTCCCGTCCCTTTCCCATCGGGCACGATGTTTGCAGAGACAGGGGCTCCAACTCTGCTTGCTGGTTTCCAAGACTCTCTTGTTTGCGGCTGTGCCCAGCACGGGGGCAGCTGCAAGGCACGGGAGGGCCCGGGATTCACGCCTGCTCTGCTTCCACTGCTTGGTTTTCCAAGTGCTCACAGGTGCGCGGAGGCACCCGCGTGGCAAGGGGGCTCCGAACTCACGATGATTGTTTCCAGTAAACGTATCACTTTTCCATCAGCCGTGGAAACCCCCACCTTCCCATTTTGAGGAATATCTCACACCGTCCTGAGGAAAAGCAAACAGGATGTGACTTTTCATTACAGATATGGCTGATGTTAACTGGGGGAGAAGTGAGGAGAAAACCTGGGACCAGTGGGCACAGCAAAAATGGTCCCTACTTGTCCCGCCTCAACGTTTCCTTGCAATAAGGGCAGAGTGAGAAAATGAAACCGGCGCCTGCTAATAAACACAGCGGGTAATTTCTCTAGAAAAAGGAAGTGGGGATTTCTGCTTTGCCTAACACTGAACTGGTTTCCTGCAAAGATAAGTGAGTTTTGACTTGGGTCACTTGGCCTCGCTGCTTTTGACTTCCACTTTGCTACGGAAGCAAGAAAGCTAGAAATGAATATACAAAGCTCTGAGCTGTTTCATATGGCACAGTTTGAAAAGAAAATTTCAGAAAAAGAAATTAAGGTTTATTATTTCTTTTTATCCGTCTATGCCAAATAACACATTTTCTAATTTGSTGCCTGCTCATCTTTGCTTGGGCTTTCTCTACATTAAGAGTTTCATTGTTCAGCAAAAGGTGTGATTTTATAGGCAACTTGAAAACTGGGAACTGAGCTATGCGGCTAAATAACTGCTGAAATAAAATTCTATAAACCTTATTTCAATCAGCTTTAGATGTAGTTTAGTGCTCTGTACTCCTAAACTAAAACCAAACTGGTTCCACAGGCTTCAGCAGGTGCTGTTAGATTTTGAGAAAGAGCATTTCCATCAGGAAAACAAATACATCTACAAGATTTTGCAGTTTCACTGCTCTGTTTTCTAGGCTGAAGGCTAGGCTTCTACTCCGTGATATTTACGGCTCTTCCTCCTGCAAGGCTCCTTCTATACCTAATGTGAGATAAAGTTCCTCCTCACTGTGCCCATTAAAATCAAAGTTAGTACTACAGTTCTATAGAAGAATTTTGTTTATACATATGAAATGTGCTTGTCTTTACGTAAGAAGATGTTGTTTTAAGTGTGAAGGGTTAATAAATTTTGGGAAAATCACACTATGGAGTAATTTGTCTATACCACTTCTTACGGCAATAGCTGCTCACATATAGCTATACCAAGGGTAATGGGATAACCAGAACTCAGAGTCCATCTAGTCTAATTACGATTAGACAAAGATGACAAGTGTTTTTCTGCATGTATGACTTGGTAGTAACAGTGTCAAAAGTCTTTGTCATCTTTATCATCTACAAACTGTTTTTGTCCAGGAAGACACAGCACCGTACTTGCTCTGCACACAGCCATCCCGCCAGGCCTGCAACCCTGGCAAGCCTTGGAGCCCAATGTTTGTGCAGTTTTTAACCTGTTTCAGTCACTACCAGCCCCATGAGGTAGCAGAGAGGATGAAGCTGCTTGTGTGGCGAGCGGATGCCGCTGGCTGCCCAGGCCAGGCCGGCCAGCAGGGCTCAGCGGGAGACCCGTGCCTCCCTCCACGCTTTGCCCTCTGGCAAAGGCTCCCTTTCCTCCTGGGGCTCCAGTTCAACCAGATGCCTCCAGACACCTCTAGGACACTCAGGTTTATTTTTACTGCTGTTGAGTGCCACAGCACGTGATCTGCTTGGAGCAACAGCAACGGTAAAGGCTGACTGCCGACACCAAGACAGAAGAGATGTTCCCACTGGTGCTAACTCTGCTTCTGCTTAGCCAAAATGGAAATGTTTTGTTCAAAACTCCTAATAGAGACATGCCTCAAGGACGCTTATTCCAAGCAGCCCCAAGAGCTGGCTTCGCTGGTGAGTGCTGCATGTCATATATGGGAAATGCTGACAGGCAGCCCCGTTACCCATCTCAGCTTTCTAGCTGCTCGCTGGATTCTGTCTCTTCCCTCCCAATAGCTTCTCACCACCCACGTTTCGCAGGCACCGGCGTGTGCTGACAGCATCTCAGATGTTACTGCCTGCGTATAAACCTCACAGCAGCCTCCTTCCTGCAGCCGAGGGCAGGCCATGGTGGCTGTAACACGATCTCAGCCCAGTGCTGGGTCAGCGGCAACTCTAAAGCTGCTGTTTGTCCCTTGCTGGCCCCAACACGTAACTAAATCTCCTTCCTGTCACTGTCACSAGTGAGTAACTGCCACAGCAAGGCCTGCCTCTGTGTGGCCTGTATTTTATCTCACATGTAAAATAGATACTTCAATGCGTATATGACTCTTCTTTGAAAACAAAAGCTGGCCGAGAAAACAGGAGAGCTTCTATATTTAATTTGGATTGTTGAAATTTATTTACAGCTTTTCCCAATCTGGCAGCATTTGATGTAACTTGCTCAAAGTTGAGACTGGATGCCCGAAACAGCTGGACTGCATTCAATGTMATATTTCCTCACAAAGCTGCCTTCTCCTGGGGGAAACAAGGTCAGATAAAGAGTAGGCATTGCAGTTGTGGAAATGCAGTCAGCATTTCTTTTACATTCAAAGTATAGAAAAGTCAGAAAAGTAGTTGCAGGCATCTACCCAAATGGGTAATGAGTAGTTCTTGTATGCTAAGGACATTCATTCATATGAGACTGCTTTCTTATCCCCTTTCTAGGAAACGATGTAGGGAAGAGAGAGCGTTGATTGATCTTGGGGGGAAGTTACATTGACCAACCTTTTTCTTTTTTACTGATAGTGGCCAATGTTGGCCATGTTGGCAGCTGAATAGACACAAGACAGGGCTGCTTCCCCAAAATATTCCTCCAGACCTCAACAAATTGCAACTCAAGATTTTCTGGGCCAGAAGTGGGTTCTTTGCCTTATAACTCCTAAAAACCAATTTGACAATGGAATCCAAGTAAAGCACCACAGTAGAGCTGATTTTTCATGTCAARAGACTAAAGGTTCAAATGCTTTGTGGCCTCTATGTGTCAGCGCACAAGGAGCAGGGCAGGATCATGAGCTACCACAGCAGAAATAACCACACATGGCCATGACYGAGGCTGCAGGTGATGGTGCCTTATTGTCAACCATGAAGACCGCTGCCTATCGTCAGCATGAGGTCTGGGAGAGCATCTCCTGCCTTGGGTTACACCGACAGAGCTTCACTTCTTTGCCTTGCCCCTGGTATTCGAGTTACTGCTCTTGCCCTGCAGCAAATGCAGATAAAGRTTTGGAACCGGAGGAGCTGCTGTGCCCGAGGAAGATAGGAGGAGTTCTGAGGAAGACATGAGGCAGCTGGTGCTAGCAGAGAAATTCCTGCTAACTCTCACCTAAAGGTCCTGTGGGTTCTTTATTCACAGGTTTAAACCTTTTTCTTTTTCCCACATGACATTTCCCCTCCTAAAAAATTGACTTGGCTTCCTGCGAAACATTTCCCTGATGCTTCGAGTTCTTCCTTGTGGAAAGTACATGTGAGATGCCGGTTTCACGATAGTATCTTTGAAACCTGAATCTTTGCAAACCATCCTTTTCGTGTTTCTGGTAACAACAGTTTCAACCCTGGGAGACGCTGTGACCTTTGTTCAGTGAAGTTGGCTCTCTGCTCTGTTTGAGCTCTGTGCTGTTTTGATTTTTGCTGCAACTAAGTTTTGGCTGCRTGCTTTCTTTTACAGGGCTTTAAAATATTTACATAACTGTTGTCAACAAATTTGTCCAGCCATTTTTAGCTCCTTCAGGAAGGAGGACCTGACCTCTTCTGATTTTAAATAAACACAGAAATACCATAAGAAACAAAACCTGCCTAACTCCAAAAGCTAGTCCTCAGACTTGCCTTCACACTAGCTTGCTAGCAGCCTCATCAACCCTTTGCTTAGCTTTGTTGTGGAGATGCTGAGACACTGATAAAAAATTAAAGTGCAGAATAGGGAAAAACCTGTTGTAGACATCCTCACTGGTGCCATGGTAGCTCTATGGCTTTCTGTAGTGCCTGACTTTACGCAGCAGTGACAGTCTCAGCACAAGTAAAAGCCAATACCCCACGGTGGGGGCTGTTGAAGAGCTAATGCCTGRCACTGGGTTAGGCAATGACATTCATGTTGGGACTCTAGCATTTTAAATGCCATCTAGTCATGTCACTTGGTGCCAGGACATGTATGGGCAGGAGGGGTTTTCCTTTTTCATCTGCTGATGGGCTTTATGCACCAAGCATCCTAAGGATGCCAACCTCCTCCCTAGTTTAAACAGAGTTTAGTATGTGGTGTGAGTTTGGGTGGGAAAATGATCCTTCATGGCACTGGGAGGGAAAATATCCTGATGCATTCTACAAAGAGCTGGAGCTGAGGTTGCTGGACTAATAGCTAACCCTTCCTCTCCTCCCCTCAGCAGTTTAAAAGGGCCAGGAGTGTAATGTGAGATGGACTTTTAGATCCTGTGAGAAAACTCACTAATTAGRGGTGAGAGGAAATGCTGAAAGTCGGTTTACCAGAAATCATGTTTCCCAAGGACCCTGATAGCCTAGGTATCTGCAACAAGTATTAAATATATTGTCATCTGGGTAGTGACAGATAAGAATAAGGTCACTTTCAAGAAGACTAAATTAGTTAGCACTTGAATTTACATGTTATGTAAGAAAGGCAGGAGAAGAGCCTCCCCGCTCTGGCATAAGAAGGCATGGGGGAGGCCTGGACAGCCGTTGGAGGGAAGGAAGATGCAAGAGAGGCCACGAGTGAAGGTTATGCAACTTTCATTGAGTTGAGGATTGTGTTTCAAATCTGCAAAAAGCAGCATGTTTCTCCCCTTGTTCCCTAGACAGAATGGCACAGTTTTACAATCTCCTTTTATTGTTTTGCTGATAAGCAGGCATTTCACATTTCTGACACTATACAAAATGTCCTTTAGAAAACTCTATCYGTGCCATGGCATTTTCCAGCTGGAACATTAAAACCAGATCCTGGCTGACTAGCTAATTTTTCACCCCGTAACACAGTGTCTCAGCTGCAACTGGCCAAGGTACTCATGACAGAGAGGGGAGAGGCCGTCCCCTCCTCACTTGCCCAAGTGGGTAGCGATGCAAACATACCTACTTCCAGACCTCTAGGGCAAGCCTGTTGGCATGAGCCACAGGAATTTGTTGTCTGTGACTTTGTATTGCTGGACATGACTTTGTATTTCCAGCCTGCAAGCACTGACTGTTGGGCAAAGTTTGGTCCCATTCTACTTGTAAGACCCCTGCAATGACTCGTACTGTTACAGACCCATATTGCAAACAGCTACAACCTAAGTGGCTCTTCCTTCTTTGGCAAAACTCCTAAAAGGTTTCTCTGTATGACACAGACCTGTGTGGTCTCGCCCAACCTTCAAGGCATGGACAGAAAGCGTTATCTGCTTCCCTGGAAAACCCCATCTCCCGGCCTGGTAATCCTCACATCCTGAAATAAGCTGCTTGGGTCACTCATAACTGAACATAAATCTGTCTTAGCGTTCCTCTAACAAGCAACAGGGCATCTCAATTCCAGTTAAGTCTCAAGACCTGAAAATAGAGCTATCAGAAATTGCTCAATGAGAGGATATGGATCTCTGACAACAATAATATTTAAAAACCCTTACCAAAAATTCCTGAAGATTTTTTTTTTCAAGAAAATAAATGAATAACACCTTCACTGGCCGCCACAATATCATGTTTGTGCCTTTTTACTCAGAGGAAACACGTTTCTCAGCCTGCATGCCATTTTTAACAGCTAACAAGAATGCTTTATAACTAGGAATTTCGACAAAGATGAAAACAAGTCACATCGATATGAGTCAGTTAGGCTTTAGGCRTTATGTGCACGCCCTGGAAAAAAAGGAATCTCAGGAGAAAAATCTCTTTTTAAATATATGCTTGCACAAAACACATTTTTGTGACAGGCCTAAAAAGGCTATGTAGATCTGTGTTTTATACAGGAATGATAGATACCTTTCAACCCACAAAGCTGCCTTCTGCTTCYTTTTTCTTTTTAAAACATAAAAATAAACCAAAACACAAACACTTGATTTCTCTCCCAACTTCTAGATGCTGGTACAAATGCAGTGTATTAGTTCAGTGAGCCACTATTATTTTTTATGTGTAGCTCGGTGACCTCTGCTGGTGGATTCTTATCATAACACCAATAATCCGCAATACAGGTACAGATACATTGATATTCTGGGAAGGACTGCCCTACATACACAGACGATATAATCCCCACTCTGAAAAACAGACAACTCCCATGCTGGAAAGGTGTAAAGAAACTGTATATAAGCCAGCTTTCTCTCCTCCCCGATGCTTTAGAGAATTGAATTATAAACAGGTACGAACATCTCTGGCCAGGGCCACTGGTGTTTACTCAACATATTTGTGGTCTAGATGGCACCTCTAGCTCAGAAAGCCCCTTTGCTCCATCCTCCGTGAAGCGGGGAGGTGCTGTTAGGGAAAGGATTAGTCTCCGCTTGCATTCCTTTCTCRCAGGCTTTCTCGCGGCAGCTGCTAACAGCTGTTGTGGGAGGAAGGACAGGGGCCAGGCGGACCCGTGTGTGACTCAGCGCGGCCGCAGGCGCTCGCCCCGCTCTGAGACAGCAACACACCGGGATACAATATGCCTAAAGGAARAGGCTGCCGCTCACCTGAGCCGTCGCAACGCAACTTGCAGCCAGCAGCCTCRGTCTTTGTCATGCCCAAGGTCACTTCTGTTAGTGTGAGGAAATACCATGCATACCGAGGGCGCCGTATCTCTTTATCACCGGAGAGGCTGGCACGCTGTGCAGCGCTATCCCCCACCACAGCCGCTGCCCTCGCTCTGCTTTCCTGCTGAAATGCAGGTGTTTGCCACGCCACGCTCGCTTCACAAACGCCTGGCGTCCGAGTGGTGGCTGCCACGGCTCCGTGTGATGCTGGCTAACGTAGATTCGACACAAAAAAACAACCCTGGCCTCAACAGAGCCAAGAGTGGGGCCAAAGGCAAAGACTGGGTGCTCGTCTTCCCTCCCTGTGAGCACACACTTCCCTGCGCGTAAATCGCTGGGTGTCCTGCGGGACCCCGAAACACCCGCGGTGCCAGTGCGCCCTGTGGGACGGCCCGGCTAATGGCTACTGTCTGGGGGCACTTGGTCCTGGGCTTCTCTCGGGCTGCTGCGAGCATGGAGAGGGGGTACATCCAGCACTCCAACGGCTGCTCCAATGGCTGCCCCAATGGCCGTCCCAACGGCCGCCCCAGCAGCCGCTCCAATGGCCGCCACAACGGCCGCCCCAACCGCCTCCCCAGAAGCCGCTCCAATGGCTGCCCCAACGGCCGCCCCAACGGCTGCCCCAACGGCTGCTCCAACGGCYGCCCCAACGACCACTCCGAYGGCCGCCACAACGGCTGCTCCAACGGCCGTTCCAACGGCCGTTCCAATGACCCCCCAACGGCCACAACAACCCCTCCAACGGCTGTTCCAACAACTGCCCCAATGGCTGCTCCAACGGCCGCCCCAACAGCTACTCCAACGGCCGCCCCAACAGCTACTCCAACGGCTGCCCAACGGCCGCTCCAACGGCCGCCCCAACAGTCGCCCCAACGGCCGCCTTAACGGCCGCCCAACGGTCGCCCCAGCGGCCCCCAGGCGGGAGCGGCCGTTGCGGGAGCCGTTGGCCCGCGCGCTGCCCGCAGCCCC